>ML339193.1:0-25374 GCA_005239505.1 Nicotiana paniculata | reverse complement strand
CGGGGTCAAAGCCGTCAAGTCTGTCTTGGCTTCTGACCCTGCGCATTCACTCAAAGTTCCTGAAATGGGAGCAAATTTCACGTGACGTTAGACTCAATAAAAATAACAATTAAAGGAAGTAAGTAGAAAGTAGTCTATATTTAAGTCTCTGGCAACGGCGCCAAAAACTTGTTGGTTGAATTCCCAATGCACACGCAAGTGTATGTGGTCTACAAGTAATATAGGATTTTAAGTCCAGATATCGTACCAACAGAGACTTGTGTAAACTACTAGCTCATTCACTTTAATCGTTATTTAACCAAGCCAATATAAAATCAATGATGTACTATTTTATACTAAAATTCTATGAAATAACTAATTATCAAGTGACAAGAACTATTGTGATGTATTCAGTAGAGACAAATATTCCAGGGTTATGGTCTATTCACCACTCATATTGCATTCTAATTAACTTTTCCTTTCATATAGTTCACTCATGGTTGCTAATTAATCGATCAATATTCTCATAGCCTTCTTCCGAGGCACTTCTCACCTATTCTCAATAGATTAATGCCTATATTCCTATGGAATTAGTCTATTAGAACGCACTAAGATTACGATGTTAAATTAAGCACGGTGACTAGGTATATTCCTATCCTAACCACAAATCCGCTTCCTTGAAGGGTTAAGATCGCGCTCTCTTCAATTCGTCTCTAATCTATATACGGCTTTCTGNAAACCTTTAAAACTCGGACCTCACCGAAATAGGCACCCTGGCGTTATGGGTCTAACGCCTGGGTAACGCCAGGCAACCCCTGGCGTTTTGGCTATAACGCCTGGGTAACGCCAGGCAACCCATGGCGTTTTGGCTATAACGCCTGGGTAACGCCAGGAAACCCCTGGCGTTTTAGGTATAACGCCTGGCTGTCGCCAGGCTTGTCCCAGATCGCTCCTTTTCGACTCTTGCACGTATTTTCCGACGTTTATGCTCTCATTTAGCTCGGCTTCCATTTCAAACTCACCTGCACATTAAATAAACTTCATTAGGCACACATGACGTGTATTTTTATCATTAAAACACCTAAAATGCAAGGTATATAATGCTAAAAATCATGAATTCTAGCCACGCATCATTTATAGAAGCACAATTGTCATCAAGGGAGAACCACTAAACGGTGCCATGGAGTGAACCAGGTCATAAGTCTCACGGTGCATGCTCGTACGCCCGTGACTTAGGCTGCATCACCCATTTTAAATCACATAACAGGTCGTTCGGGGTTTTGAACCCTCATAACCAAGTTTTGAAGTGTTACTTACCTCAATCAAGCCAAAAATCTACTCCGCAATGCCGTTGTCGCTCGACTCGGCCACAAATCGCCCCGAATGTAACCAAAGTCTGTATTATATCATAAATATATGCTAAAAGAGTGAAGCCCACATCAAAATTACCAAATTACATCACAAATCACGAATTCAGCCAAACCCAACCCCCGGGCCCACGTCTTAGAATCCGATAAAAATCACAAAGCTACAATCCTTACACTCTCACGGGTCCATACATACCAAATATATCAAAATCCGACGACAAATGACCCCTAAAATCCTTAAATCAAGGCTCAAATTTCCAAGATCTAACCCCTCAAATTATACCATTAAATTCCATTAATTCCATGCTTAATCAGTCAAATACCAACATAGAATTGAGTTTTAGGTCCAAGAAACTTACCTCCGCGAAAATCCTTGAAATCCCTCTTAAATTTGCTCCCAAAAGCCTCAACCCGTGTGAAAATATGATGAACAATGCCTAAAATTCGCAAAGGCAAGTATTTATATGCTCTACCCAGGGATTCTGCACATGCGGTCACTTGTTCGCACCTGCGGAATTGCACCTGCGGTCCCAGGTGTGCATTTGCGAGTTCCACTTAAGCTTCCATTTTCTGCATCTGCGGTTTACCATTCGCATCCGCGGGCTTGCAGGTGCGATCCTTCTTTCGCATCTGCGGAAGCTGACCAAGCCTCCATTTTCCGCTCCTGCAACACATTCTCCGCACCTGCGCCCATCGCACCTGCGGCTCCCTGTCCGTAGGTGCAGCCACACCAAAAAAATCACAACAGCAACCTTTCTACTGCATAATCCAAATCCAAACCTTCCAATGACCATCCGAAATCACCCCGAGCCCCTCGGGGCCTCAACCAAATATACCGACACATTCTATATCATCACATGAACTTAGTCGAACCCCCGTTACACGAAATATATCATCAAAACACCAAATAAATCAAAAATTCAATCCTAAGGATTTCTAAACTTCCGAAATTCGGCAATGATGCCGAAACCAACCAAACCACGTCCGAACGACATGAAAATTTTCACACATATCACAAACAACTCTACGAACTTATTCCAACTCCCGAAATTCCATTTTGACCCCGATAACTAATATTCCACTGCGGACCAGAAATTGCCAAAAATCCAATTTCGCCAATTCAAGACTAATTCTACCACGGACCTCCGAATAACATTCCAAATACACTTCTAAGTCCCAAATAACCTAACAAAGCTATCCAAACCATAAAATCCACATTCCGAGATCATATACCTATAAGTCAACTTCGGGTAGACTTTTCTAACTATGGAACCAAGTTAAGAGACTAAGTGTGTCATTTCTCTCCAAAAATCGCTCCGAACCCGAGCCAACTGACCTAACACAACATAATGGAGCCGAACCACTTATAATGAAGTAGAAACGGGGGAAACGGGGCTAAAACTCTTGGAACGGCCAATCAGGTTGTTACATTCTCCCCCACTTAAACATACGTTCATCCTCGAACGTGCCCAGGGTTGTTCCAAAAACCATCAAAATTCCCGTGTAATCCTACCATGCACATACCCGAAGGTGACCCCACGTCACCCTATCCCATCTAGGTCCGATAGCACAACATAGCTGAAACTTCGCAATCTAACCTAACCCATAAACCTTAGAACCAAATTTCCACTTCTGAAATAATTTATAAGATCAAAATCCCACATCTATAAGTTTCGTAAATCCGGACAAGCTGTACCCAACCTTCCCCATAACCCAAGATGAAATTACATGATATGTCACATCACTCAAATGCTCATAGTGAAAAATTCTAATCACTGCAGTTGTTCAAACAACCATATGCCGGTAATAACCCTACTATCAAACAGAGACCCTCTCTAACACCTTCATATACGGCCAATGATGAAAGAGACACAGAAACCAAAAATAATTTGTCAGATCAACAAATGATGGAACTCCCTCTCTTCGACAGGAAATATAGCAAGACCTCTAAGCCGATCTGCATCACTATCCTCCCAAATATACCGCAACCAAATCCGGAAGTACCCATTCTAGGTCTGACGATCTCATCTCGTCTATCACAACCACTCTAGCAACATGACATATCAATACAACTTAAATCCACAACCCGTGCAGCCCGTGCACTAATAAGAAACATTCTGGATGCACTCAAACTTGGGAAAATGACATCAAACTAGAGAACCGTCCCTCAAGATCGAGTATCACCACAACGTAATGCTAAGAACGCCTCATACATCGTAGAACCAGAACACACGAATCTAACTCGAAGGACCATACCTCCACATAACTTAACTACAATGAGCGACCCCATCCAAACACTGATCCACATGAACTACTTCGAGCAACCTTGCTCGAAATTAATAACCATGCACAATTGGACATCAAGTACGCAGAGTACATTGCCATAACCACGGAGAATTGGATGATACCATGCCACACGAACCCAAAATAACATGACCAATACGCCTCAATCCCTCAATATCCAATTACTACCTTACTCAAATCCTGCTATAATGACCCAATAGAACCGCACCATATGTGCATATAGCCAACAATCACAACTCCTCGCAACACCTAAGGGTAACTCATAGATCACTCCAAAACACGAATAAGCTCAATGAAAATTGAATTGTACATCCCTAAACAATAGAAATTTGGAGTCAACAATTCCGACCCGATTTAGAACACACACCCATACTGGGCCTACCAATGAACCCTGAATCAACTCTGATTACCTGCACTAGATAGATAACTCTCCAAAAGTTAACAATGACTGAATCATGGCACATACAAACATCTGACTAGCCATGCTCGCATCTTCACAATCCATAACTACAAAATAACCTGTTCATGAGAACTCTCAGTCTCGAAGTCCATGAAGCGCACGAATCACCCTATATGATCCCAACTCCACCACTCGAATACATAACGTACCTCTAATACTAAGCCATTCCATGAGGGATACTTCTAAAATTCTTATGTGCCACCAAGCAAACTTGAACATCAACAGTCGATCTAACACGAGAGCACCGCAATACCAATGAAACACCCTTAACTCACACGCATTGCCCTTCTTGAAATGGATTCCCTCATCAAGCCACACCAATTAGTGATATCATTCACCTAGTCATCTGAAAATGCCCATGCTTCCTAAGAATTTATGATCCTTCTCCCATAACTGAACCGTGACCCCACACATGAAAATCTCAACCCTACACAACATACCGCATACACCATGCTATCCTATGCTAAATATGAGAACTTCATAATCCATTTCGAGCCACAAGAAACTACGTACTAAACTAGCCTAGAACTTTCCATTTGATTCCTTCTAGAAGAAAATCCCTATACATTACATGCCCCTAATACCAGTAGAAAATATACACCTCTAACAGTGGTAGAAGCCATCAAGGACTCTCCGAATCCCATTTTCACAAAACTAAGCCCAAAACCAAGTCGTCAGGACTGAATTCTTCTAGATCGACCAAGTTACGCATGCCGTAAAAACCTAGGAGCAATGCCCCGAATCACACGTAAAGCCTTACCACATCATGAGCATCTAACGAACCGATTTTACTCATTACCATGCCGATCCAATCTACTACCAAGATGTCCTATTTTCTCCGAGTCCCTTCTGAATTACCTTCTAATTAATTATTCTCCTCGGCATAGTACCAAAATCCTCAACCAGAAATCACCACGCGAGACCCTAGCACAAAACCACATCACCCTAAGGCTCATAAATCGCTGAATATATTTTAAGCACTCCAAAGTACCACATCTAATATACTTACTCTAAAGAGACTTTCGACGAATTTAAGTTATTTTCCCTTTCATGATACCAGAAGGTAGAATCCACAATAACATATAAATGCCACAGGTCCTGACAACTCCTAATGAGAATCTCAGTTTCTACTCAAGCACACATCTTGAATTCCAAATTGTTATACATTAACCTTGGATCCATCAGAACCATTCTCGAGAGTCGTCCACTCTACGAAATTTTAAATTAAACTAACCAAACAAATCGAACGGACTGTGCCCCATTAACACACCAACACCCAAGGGAGTAACCCACACTCCTAAACAACCCAGCAAATTCCTGCTCCATACACATTACACCTTTTACTCATACAACTCAATCATTCAATAGGACCCATTTTTCCCATAAGAGTATAATACAACCTGTACCCAAAAATTTCCATTACTCGAGTCATTCTCAAACTCCACCTCTGCAGGTCATAACTGATTAACTATAATACCTCGAACTGAAATCAACATAACACCCAACCGTGCACTAACTTATCATTATCAAACTCCCCCACTTGTCTCAAAGCAATAGATCAAGACAAGCAATAACTCCCAATACCCATACATTATCACATCCACAATACCGTAGTGAGATTCAACTAAATCCTCCATAAGCTCATTTACACAAACCATCTAATATCTCTAATCATCCGCAAATCTCGCATTCACCATTGAAATCATAACACAACATGAAGATCCACTTAACTCCACAAATACACTACATGAGAGGTCGTTCAATGAACTCACAGCTCGAGGTCGTACGCCAACTCATGACAGAAGTCAGACACTTAATGCTTCTTGCTATATCTCTAGCCAATTCTTTTACTCACAATCAAACAATATGAATACATCTCACCATCGAATCACACTCACCACATAGTCATCCAGTCACAAAAATTCCACCAATAAGGACGTAAACGGACATATAAGTCCCACATGCACGTGCTTACACAATTGAAATCTCAGCACTCAAGCCACAGACAAAACCCAACCTCAAGTCTTCCATACTGGCCCATAACAATATGCAAAAGAAATCACATCTCGCACCATTAAAATCACAAGCCGTCGATGCATAGTATATGTCGAGCGCTCACGTGCGCATTCGAATACGTGGAAGGAATTCAAAGAGTTACACTTTTGGATTAATAATGAATTCGCACGACAAGAATTCAAGAATGTGAGATTTTTCCTAAGGGTTCCACAACCTCTCGAAGATAAGTACAGACAACTCTGTACCGATCTGCAAGACTCTACTAAACCTGCTCATGACTCGTGAGACCTATGTAACCTAGGCTCTGATACCAACTTTTCACGACCCCAAAATCAACCCGGTCATGATGTCGCCTATCGTGGAACTAGGCAAGCCTATACTCTTAACAAATTCGATTTTTATCATGAAAATATTTAAATATTACCCCTTTTCATAAGAGGAGACTTGAAATAAAAGATAGATTCAAACCCAAAATATTGCAAAAAGAGAATCCCAAAATCTGGTGTCACTGGGTCATGAGCCAATACTGCAACTGTTCCCAAAATTTAACAAGATAAATTTGTCTGGAAATAATCAATAAAAACACACAAGAAAGATAGGGAAAGAGATAGGCGGGTCTGCGATCGCCAAGGAGCTAACTCGTCCTCTCCAAAAATGATCCGCAGCAAAAATGATCAACTGGCACTACTATGGCCAGGGATTCCTAGATTTGCACACAAGGTGCAGGGGGTAACATGAGTACACCAACTCAGTAAGTAACAAGCCCAAGCTGTGGGCTGAGAGTTAGTGACAGACTAAACCTCCACATTTGCAATGTAACCAATGTACATAAATTTAGGCATGCTTTCAGTTAGTTAGACAGCTCAAGGGGATAAGAAGAGTACGGTTCTGAACAGTTTAACATCTATAACTCAATGTATTCTACATGCCAATGCATCAGCAATATGAAATGCATAATGTGCTCCACTCTCAAATACTCGTCCACTCAGTACTGTATATGGCCCGCATGGCCCAGGGAAGATCCATCCTAGAATATATACACATCAGACAGAAGTCACTCAGTACGGAGGAAGGCCGATCCAACCCTATGGAGAAGATCCATCTCTATATAATGATACATCTCACAACTACACGGTACTGTATATGGATCAACGGCCCAGGGAAGATCCATCTCAGAATACGTATGCACATCACTGATATCAATTGCTCAGTACCAGGGAGAAACATACCAATCTAGCATCATGGTGAAAATCCATCTCTAAACATAAACACTTCGGACAAGATCCATGTCCAGGGAAGATCCATCCCTCAAATATAAATTTGGAAAAGATCCATGTCCATGGAAGATCTATCCCTCAAATATCATTGCGCTCACAGGGGGTGTGTTACAGACTCCGGAGGGGCTGCTACATCCTAAGCACTATCATAAGCCAGATCCAGGAATAATCAATATAACATGTAGCGTGCAACGCGATCCCATATCTATCACTCAATATTAGGCTCTCGGCCTCACTCAGTCATCACTCTCCTGTCTTACTCACATGGGCTAACAATGCCTGAACTATCCTGAATCAATGATATAATGTGCAAAATCAACAATTACCGAGACTGAGACATGATATGATATGCTATGACATGATTGAGTATATAATATCAATGAAATACATGAGATGACAAAAATAAATGACCACTCGGGTCTCAACAGTGTCGGCGCAAAACCTTAACATATTATCTAGCATGGTTTCTAGCATGTTTGCATTAAGACAAATGCTCGGGTCTCAACAGTATTGGCGTGAAGCCTTAATATAACATTTAGCATGATTTCTAGCATGTTTACATTTATCACATCGATAGAAGCATAATTATCATCAAGGGAGAACCACTAAACGGTACCATGGAATGAACCAGATCATAAGTCTCATACTGCACGGTCGCACGCCCGTCCCATGGCATTGCGTCACCCAATTTAAATCACATAACAGGTAGTTCGGGGTTTCGAACCCACAAAATCAAGTTTGGAAGCATTAATTACTTCAATAAAGCCAAAAATCTACTCCGCAATGCCCTTGCCACTCGACTTGGCCACAAATTGCCCCGAATCTAACCAAAATCAGTATTATAACATTAATATATGCTAAAGGAGCGAAGCCCACATCAAAATTATCAAATTAGATCACAAATCCTAAATTCGGCCAAACCTGACTCCCGGGCCCACATCTCGAAATTTGATAAAAATAAAAAAACTAGAATCCTTACAGTCTCACGAGTCCATACATACCAAATATATCAAAATATGACAACAAATGACCCCTCAAATCCTTAAATGAAAGTCTCAAATTTCCAAACCCTAACCCCTCAAATTATACCATTAAGTTCCACTAATTTCATGCGTAATTAGTCAAATACCAACATAGAATCGAGTTTTAGGTCCAAGAAACTTACCTACACAAAAATCTCTTTAAAATCCTCTTCAATTTGCTCCCAAAAGCCTCAACCCGTATGAAATTATGATGAACAATTCCTCAAATTCACGAAGGCAAGTATTTATATGTTCTGCCCAGGGGTTCTGCACCTGCGATCACTTGCTCGTACCTGTGGACTCCCCCCTGCAGTCCCAGGTGCGCATCTGCGGGTTCCACTTAAGCTCTCATTTTCCGCATCTACGATTTACGATTTGCACCTGGGGGCTCGCAGGTGCGATTATTCTTTCGCATCTGCGGAAGCTACCCAAGCCTCCATTTTCCGCTCGTGCGACACACTCTCCACACCTGCGCCCGTTACACCTACGGCTATCCGTCCGCAGGTGAGGCCACACAAGAAAAATCACACCAACAACCTTTCTGCTGCATAATCCAAATCCAAACCTTTTGATGACCATCCAAAATCACCCCGAGCCCATCGGGGCCTCAACCAAATATACTAGTATGTCATATATTATCACACGTACTTAGTCGAACACCCGTTACACTAAAAAATATCATAAAAACACCAAATAAATAAAAAATTCAAGCCTAAGGATTTCTAAACTTCCGAAATTCGCCAACGATGCCCAAACAAATCAAAACACGTCCAGACCATAAAAACCACATTCAGAGATCATATACCTATAAGTCAACTTCCAGTTGACTTTTCCAACTATTGAATCAAGTTAAGAGACTAAGTGTCTCATTTCTCTCCAAAAATTTCTCCGAACTAGAGACAACCAACTTAACACAACATAATGGAGCTGAACCACATATAATGAAGTAGAAACGGGGGAAACATGGCTAAAACTGTCAGAATGACCGATCGGGTCGTTACATCCAACTAGAAATGTTTCAATGTCCCCAATGCAACAAAACAAAATATAGTAAAATGGTGGAATGTGCTCCTAAATACAGCATCAAGTTCTTTCCTCACTGTCGGACTCAGTCGCATCTTCCTCATTTTCTTCTTCATCGGACTAGTGAACTGGAGCTTCATCAACATCTTCTAGCTCGGTCGATGGCACTGGCTCTTGAGGCTTTAGAATTTTCCATAGACCCTTCACACCCTTCCACATACAGGTGAGGAATTTATCTCTCTTCTCCTCCCTTTTCTTCATCTTGGTGTGTGCATTTGCCAGTTTGTCATGAGAAGCTCTCAAAGTACCGTGCGTTGTGGTTAAGTAATTATCTGCCTTCTCCAACTTCTAAAGGTGATCCCCTTACTTCTTCTGATCATCAAGATACTTTTGAAATTATTTGTTTGAAATGCCTATAGATGGTCCCTCAAATGTTTCCTAAGGTCCCTGTGGAAGGTCAGCTACTAGGTCACTAATTAGTCGCATTTCCTCGAAACGCATAGCAAATGATCTTCCTGCATAACATGATGGATGGCTACCCTGGTCGGTCTGAGAAGAAGATCCCAACTTTCTCTTTTTTCTTCTCACGGAGCCTCCTTCTCATCTTTTTTCAATTGATTAATAGGCTTTTTTGGATCTATCCAATTGTCTCCCGGATCCTCCTGAACCCCAGCAAGTTGGCACAACTCCATGATAAGAGATGGGAACATCAATGATGGACCAATCCGATACTCCCCCATTTAATTGATGAAAATCTTACCAACATTGAGTTGAATACCATCAATAATGGAGGCTATCATTTGAGCTCTTGTTATTGGTACATTCTATATATTGGACACAGGGGAGATGCGACTGCATATAATAGCAAGCCATATCTTTGTTTTGGCAGTGAATTCTTGTGATGTGATCCCTCTCTTTACAGCTGCCCATAAAACATCCACACCCGGTCACAATCTTGCGCACGGAATGAGGCCATGCCATGGTCTTGTAGGTGATAGATTTGGTTCACAGCTTCAGCTCCGAAATTCACCCTTTTTCCGCGAATCCTCATATTTGGATTCTTAACCTGATGGCGAGAAGATTTGCATAGAACTCCCTCACATATTTCTCATTGAATCTGCAAGGTTAAGGGGCAAAATAGGTCCATCCCATGTCCACAAGCCTCTGATGGAACTCGGGAAGACGTCCCGTGACCGTTTCCAACAATATACCACTTTCAGGGAGCAACTTCATCGAAATCAACTCGGCATAGTACAGTTCCTGGCATTACAATGATAAGAACCGATGTTGGTCATAGTTCTCCTCCACTTTCAAAGGGTTGTCATTCGCGGATTCATCGGAGTTAGAGATTATTTCAAGCTTACGGTACCTGTAAACAATGTATTGGAGTGAAAACGTTGTATGGATAGAAAAACATTGCAAAATGACTCAAGTATGGTCAAGAAATGATTAGACAATCGAAATCCAGCCTAAGAAAATATTTCAGATTTTCAAATCTATAGGGAATAGCTCTCTGATGTCGCAATTGAGACATTTCCTTTGCAAGTGCGAAGGCAACAGAGATTTACAGAGTTTGCAATTGCGAGCTCATCTTTGCAAATGCGAAGGTTGCCAGGCCTGACAGTTTTTGCAATTGCGACCACCTCTTCGCAAATGCGAAAAGGCCATCGCAAATGTGATCTCGTCGTCCCCAACCAAGCTTCTCTCAGAGAACAGTCCCAAGCCCTAAAGTTTAAAAAAACACTTTTAGATAACCCAATTAGTTTTTAGGCACACAAACATGAAATAAAATTCACAACAACCACGAGTTGAAGAAATTTCAATGATTCCGCCAAGAATTCTTTCGGGCCTTTCATCAATCACATAGGAAGAACACAAAATCACTTATACTTTAACAAATCCATGGGTACTCACACTTACCCAACTTTCAAGCGAAGGAATAAGCTCACACTCTCTAGGTTAGTTTATATTATCGCATTTAGACATAAGTTTTTTCTCAAAATATTTGTAAGTGTTTGGCTTAGCATAATATGTGATAATTCTGTTACATGCCTAATCGACAACATATTGTTCTCTGTGGGATTCTACCCCGACTCATAGTTGGGTAAATTATATTGCATGCGACCGTTTCCATTTACTTTTTAGTAGTGGATTTGGACGTCTTCAGTATCTTAGCCATCCCTAAGCCTACATTACAACTCGGAAAGACCTTATTCACCATAGAATTGGCTAGCTTAGATTTGTAGAGATGTACACTACGGGCAAGCTTATGGTACGACCATGGTATGCACGTGAACTTCTTTGCGAGTGTGAGTGACTTTTGTTGAATTGTGCGATGTCCTTAATTTATGTTTG
The DNA here is from genome assembly GCA_005239505.1 of Nicotiana paniculata. Classification (NCBI taxonomy): domain Eukaryota; kingdom Viridiplantae; phylum Streptophyta; class Magnoliopsida; order Solanales; family Solanaceae; genus Nicotiana; species Nicotiana paniculata. The sequence continues at coordinate 13,571 of ML339193.1, read as the reverse complement.
AAGTTATACTTGAATGTGTGGACTATTTATATATACACTCTCTTGGTTGTTTGTGAGGGTACACGGTCTCATGACGGCTTTGTCATATTGTTAACTTCTCTTGTTGGTTGTAACGACCCGACCGGTTGTTTTGCGTTATTGGACCCGGTTCCCCCCAAATGAAAATTCCCATAGCGACATTTTATGATTTATGATTAGCGGGGACTGGTGGTCGGGGATTCAGAGGTGTTTTGAGTGCAATAGGAATAATTGGTTCCTTAAGGTTGGCCTTTAAGGCCAAGTTTGACTTCGGTCAACATTTTGGGTAAACGACCCCAGAATCGAGTTTCGTCACTTCCACTAGCTTCGTGTGATGATTTCGAACTTAGGAATATGTTCGAATTGGGTTTCTGATGACCCAGGGGACATTTCAGCGCCCAAAATTGAAATAAGAAGTTCCTTAAGTCCATAATTTGGTTTGGGACGTATTTTTGTGTTTTCAAGGTCCGAACAGAATTCTGAGACCGGGAATAGTTCCGTTATGTTAATTATGACCTGCCTGCAAAATTTGAGGTAATTCCGAGTAGTATAGACTCGTTCGGCGTAATGGAATGAAATCTAGAATTATTAAAGTTCTTAAGTTTGAATTCAAGGGATTTGGAGTGTGATTTTTAGTTTTAGCGATGTTTTGAGTGTTTCGTAAGCTCGAGGGAGTCCGTCATATGATTTGGGACTTGTTGGTATAATTTGTCAGGGGATCGGGTGGGCCCAGGGGCCTCCCGGACGGGGCCAAAAACTAGAAAAATCCAAGGCTGGTGCAACTGCTTCTGGTGTGACCGCACCTGTGGTCGCCTAGTCGCAGGTGTGAGACCGCCCCTGCGGTCCCATCCACGCAGGTACGGAAAACCCATGGACCCCTCTACTTTTGCAGGTGCGGACTTATGCCCGCTGGTGCGAGTCTGCTAGTGCGGAAATTCTTCGCAGGTGCAGACTTTCCCTCGCAGGTGTGACCCAGCTTCCAGGCCTAACCCCCGCAGGTGCGGCCATTTTTTTTGCAGGTGCGGGACCACACCTACGGTCCCAAAGTCGCAGGTGCGAAATCCCTCTAAGGCATACCTATTTAATGTCTAAAAACACGAGTTTCTTCACATAATTTAACCTCTTAACCTCCATTGTTGAGCCCTAGATCTTGAGAAAGCAGCCCTTCGACCAATTCCACAAAGAGGTAAGTAATTCCACTCCTTTTACCAATTAAATTCATGAATTGTCAAGAAAATCCTCTATTAATTCCTAGAAAAATCTAAGTTTTGGATAGTAGTTGGGATTTTAGAAAATTTGGAGAATTATCCATTTAAGGCTATGAATTCTTGTATAAAGCATATAATTTTGATCCTTAGGCTTCGGGTGAGTGATCCCTTCGAGAATTTTTGGAATCCGAGCGTGTGGGCCCGGAGTTGGTTTTTTAGAATTTCTCAAGAATGTCCAAAATTGGGTAGACTAGGATGATTTCCCTACTTTCAGCATGGATTGATGTTATTGAACTATATTTGGCTAGTTGCCAGCAGTCGAGGGTAGATTTCAGAGATTCGGGCGCATCCTTGATCCGAAGGTTGGTTTCGTCGCGAGGTGAGTCTCCTTTCCAACCTTGTAAGGGGAAAATGTCCCCATAGGTTCCTTTTTTTCTATGTACATGTTGTGGGGGCCTCGTACGTACCAAGTGACGAGAGTCCGTACGTGGCCGCTATATTGCTATGTCGGGTAGCTTTAGGACTCACGAGCATGCCACTATGTGCCTTATTTGTACCTTTTATGTGATAGGAATTGAAATTATTGTTGAGTTGTTATGGAAACATGAAACATTTTAATTTGGATCCCAATTGGCTATTCGTGGTATTGACACAGTCCTGTTGAGTTCACTGTTGAGTTGGTACACACATGTACTTATATATATATATATATATATATATGCACTTGATATCGAGTCAGCACACGAGTCGCAGGGATGATGCGTGATCGTGGGATAGCTTATTATTATTATCGAGTCAGAACACGAGTCGCAGGGATGATGCGCAATCGTGGGATAGCTTATTATTATATCGAGTCAGCACGCGATTCGCAGGTATGATTTGCGATCGTGGGATAACTTTATGATCCCAGTCCCTATGACCACTTTATGACTCCGGCCGGTTGTCTTTTCCTGGTATGTGTATCTTCACTTGAGTTTGAGTCACTTAATATAAAAATGGGAGTGTCAGGATTTTGTTAAGAGAAGGTTTTTGCTACCTTGTTGTCCCTTTTCAGTTGATATCTGGTTTTTGTTATTTTCTATATACTTGTTGCTCACTTTTTTTCCATGCCTATTGTTTTAGCCATATTTCATCATATATATTATATTGCTAGACCTTAGTGAGTATCTAGTCGACCTCTCGTCACTACTCTTTCGAGTTTGGGCGGGATACTCACTGGGTACATATTTATTATGTACTCATGTTGCACTTCTTTCTCTTTGTTTTCTCTCTGTACTTGAATGTACAGGTCGGGAGGCTGGTACATCTGACTATCAGGACGACGTTAGATACTGACTGGGCTGAGTCGACTTCGTGGTGAGCTGCTCTTCCTGGCGATCTCTAGCAGCACCCTGGAGTTTCCCTTTTGTCATTTTCCCCGTCTACTTCATTCAGACTATGGGATTGTATAGATATATGTTATTTTGGTATATTCTGATAGTTTCCCATGATTCTCGTGACACTAGTTCCTGGCACACAGTTGCGTATATTTTGGGTTTCGGGCTGTATTTTTCATACATATGCTTATCTTTTGGCTCATGTATCAGATGTCTTTATTTTCATGTCAGGATAGTATCATGTAAATAAATACTTAAAACCGATAAAAGTTGGAATAATTAATCACATGGGAAGGGTAATACTTAGTATAATTTATGCTGGCTTGCCTAACCCTGTTGTTGGGCGCCATCACGACCCGTTTAGGAAATTGGGTCGTGACATTGGTTGAGTGCATGGGTTGAGAGTGCTTCATGGTAACAAGTCGGATTTTGGGGTAGGGTAGTTAAATTTAGTTTGTTTTAATTTAAATGTTTATAATTAGGCGTGTGAAAATTGGAAGATTGTGAATTTTGTACATTCATACTTGATGGTGGTATCGACCATAATCAAGGTAGAGTGTACGATTGGAAAATTGAATTGGTCCTCCATAGCTTATGTGTAAGTTGTTGGGGTGTATTTGATAGTCCCATTTCTCTAGGGTGAGCAAGAGTTTATGTGTGGAGCGTTGATATGCGGCTTAAAGTATGTATATTTATATGCATATTGCCTACCATTTTACTCATCTTTTGTGGGATTTTAATGTGTGATGTAATGATTTATTAGAATATGTTTCATTTGTATGTGTAGGAATCACCCATAGGCAATATAGGACAAAAGTGCACGAGTTGAAGCAAAAAGAGAACATAAGGGGAAAAGCCCTAGTGCAGCCCCCAGGCCAGCGCGTTGGCCTACCTAGGGCGCAAGAGGCAGACCTGAAATTTTGTTGGCCTAGGCCAGCGCTAGGGCTAGCGCGACGTGCTACCCTGGACGCTGGGTGATTGGAAACTCTCCTATTTAGCTATGGTCAAGGTTTTAATGGCCCTACACAACCCAACTGGTATAAAAATAAGTCTGCACATATTTCGGAAGGAGAGACACCACTTTGAGAGAATAACACAAGCACAGAACACTCGCAAGCAAGGATTCTCAGTGTTTCTTCATCTTTCTTAGTATTTTCAACTATTCAACACTTATGAAATTGATTAACTATATTATGATTGGCTTAGAACCTCATTATTCTAGGGTTATGGGTCGTTATTGACTATGGTAGTTGACAGTTGATTGCTTTGCTTGGGTTATCGTATTAACTTGTTTATCCAATCTTGTACTTAATTATTCTATTGTGTAGCTAATAATAGTTATCTACGAATTTAGTTGAACTCGAAAGTAGAAACTATAGATTGCATATAAGATTGAATAGAGTAAGTTCTTGAATACGGGCATCGGAGAATAAATTCGCGATTACGATAAACATATTCTAGTTGCCTTACTTGGCTATTTTCCTAGGAAATCTGCATGCATTCTTGTTAATTATAATTCTATAGACATATATTATTAGGTTGGCTTGAATAGGCGAGCGAAGCGTCGAAATAACTTCAAAAGCATAATAAACCCTGTTAATAAATAAACTAGATAAATCAAGTGATTTAATTATCCAAAAGAACTCAATAGGAGAGAAATTAATCCCATAACCCCGGAATATTCCCTTCTCATTGAATTCTTGCTAAGTGTTTATTTGATCTGCTTGCGATATTATTTTCTTATTGGCTTATTAGTTTCATATTAATTTAGTTAACAAAAGTCACCATCATTTATTCTCCACCACTCGAGCAATATATTCATAAATAGTTTAGATTGGACAATAGTTGATCATAAATCCTCGTGGGAACGATACAATCTCATCAATTTATTACTTGTCGACAATATATAGTTATGCATTCGTTTGGACCCGCCAACCATGTGGACATATTTACAGACCATAAGAGTCTTCAATACTTCTCAAACATAATGAACTGAATCTAAGGAAAAGGAGATGTCTTGAGTTACTTATAGACTACGACATCAACATTCTTTATTAACTAGGAAAAGCTAATATGGTGGCGGATCCTCTTAGCTGGAAATACATGGGTAGCTTGGCTCACTTGGAGGCATGTCAATGGCTGATGACCAAGGAAGTTCACCGGTTTGCTAGTATGGGAGTTTGGCTTGCCAACTGTGACGACCCGGCCGGTCATCTTAAGAATTAACACCCCGGTCCCCTGTTAATTGTTTTCTCCAAGTCTATTTATGCTTAATTGAATTGCCGGGACGTTCGGTTTTGAGTTTCGGAGAGTTTTGGGACATTTAGTCCCTAAATGAGAGCCTAAGTGTTGGAAAGTTGCCGTAGTCGGAGTAGTGTGAAGACGACCTCGAAATGGAAATCCGATAGTTTTGTTAGCTCCGTTAGATTATTTCGGGGTTGGGAGTGTGTTCAGAACGTATTTTTGAAGTCCGCAGCTCATTTAGGCTTGAAATGCCAAAGTTTGAACTTTTTGAGTTTCCAGTCCGATAGTGAATTTTTTATCCGAGCATTGGAATGGAATTCCGGAAGTTGCAGTAGTTTTGTCATGTCATTTGGGATGTGTGTGAAAAATTTGAGGTCATTCGGATGACTTTAAACGTGTTTCGGTGTCGGATCTGAATTTTAAAATTTTCTTAAGTTTCTAGGCATGAACCTATGCATAATCGATGATTTTGATGTTACGAGACGTGTTTTTAAGGCTCAACTTTAGTTCAAATAAGGTGTTAAGCTTGGTTGGTGGTTTTGGTTGAGGTCTCTGGGGCCTCGGGGTTGTGTCGGATGCTTAACGTGTGAAATTTGGGAGAATTGTTGTTGCTGAACCAGGCCTCTTCTGGTGTCTTCGCACCTGCGAAGGGCTTTCCGCAGGTGCGGAATCGTAGGCGCGTGGGATTGATCGCAGGTGTGATAGGGAAGTCTTTGCCCAGTGGTCGCAGGTGCGACCTAGGTTCCGCAGGTGCGAGACCGCATGCGCGACCAAACGACCGCAGGTGCGGTCCCTATGCATTTAAGTGACTTCCGCACCTGCGATGCTTTTTCCACAGGTTTGGTACCGCACCTGGTGCGGTGATCGAGTCCGCAGGTGCGGATTGCCTGTCTGTTTTATTCCAAAAATCCGAGAGTTCATCTCATTATTCTAAAAATCGGGTAAGAGCTCAAGAAGTGGCGATTTTCTGTGGGTTTTGAAGAGAAGGATCATAGGTAATATTTTCTAATCCTAATTCATTGTTAGACCATTAATTCCCGTTGTTTTCTTTAGTTTAATTATCAAAAATGGGGGAAAACCATAGAAAAGGGATGAGATTTTCCAATCCGAAATTTTTTGAAAATTGCGAGGTTTTTGGCATCGAATTTCAATTGCTTCTAGTTAAATGAGTTTGTGAGTGAATGGGTGTCCGAAAAATATAACTTTTACCCGATTGCGAGTCGTGGGTCTGAGGTGTGTTTTGGTCATTTTACATAATTTCACGCCTTAGCTTGAATTAAACAGTATAATCGGTTGCATGGGATGTTATTTACGATATGTAATTGAATTGTATAGATTTGGGCCATTTGGAGTCGGATACTCGTGACAAACGTGTGGTTACAAGTTAATTTTGAGCCGATTCGAGGTAACTGGCTTGTCTAACTTTGTGTGGGGGATCTTTCCCCTTAGGATGTGATATTTGGTAATGGAATGACTTGTACGTGAGGTGACCAGCGCATACTTGTGCTAATTGTTGAAAATCCGGTTTTTTATTTTATTTTAAATATTTAGACTGAGTATCTTTCCTACCTGTTCTATTCTAATTGCAACTATAGTCTATGTTAACTTAGAAAATCATGCCTAGTTGCCTGAATTGCTTATTTGCTTAAATTGCTTAATTGCACTACGTGAAGTATGTTAGACTAGAATTACATGTTGCCTTGTATTTTATGCACTCTAATTCTGAACGTCTTCTTGTTGTGGCTGCGCATTTATTTTGGGACTACGGTACGGTATACCGGGGATCCCCTTGCTTATTTACTTTGGGACTACGGGACGGTATCCCGGGAGATCCCCCTGCTTATTTACTTTGGGACTACGGGACGGTATCCCGGGAGATCCCCCTGCTTATTTACTTTGGGACTACGGGACGGTATCCCGGGATATCACCCTACATATTTACTTTGGGACTACGGGACGGTATCCCGAGAGATCACCCTACATATTTACTTTTGGGACTACGGGACGGTATCCTGGGAGATCACCCTACATATTTACTTTGGAACTATGGAACGGTATCCCGGGAGATCCCCCTACTTATTTACTTTGGGACTACGGGACAGTATCCCGCGAGATCCCCCATGCACTTTGATAGTTGGACTACGGGACGGTATCCTGGGATATCCTTCGGATATACATATGATGGACTACGGGACGGTATCCCGGGAGATCCTTTGGATATACATATGATGGACTATGGGACGGTATCCCGGGAGATCCTTCAGATATACTTATGATGGACTACGAGACGGTATCTCAGAAGATCCTTCATATACATATGATGGAATACCGGACGGTATCCCGGGAGATCCTTCAGATATACAAATGATGGACCATGGGACGGTATCCCGGGAGATCCTTCGGGTATACATATGATGGACTACGGGACGGTATCCCGGGAGATCCACTGGACATTTGAGAAAAGGTCTACAGGACGGTATCCTGGGAGATCCTCGTTGTTACTATTATCATTATGCTGTACATATTCGGTGTTTACTCTGTTCTTGTGTTTTGTTATTGCCTTGTTTGACCTGTCTTATTTCACTACGGTACTTATTATTACCGCCTGTTTTCATACTTTAAATTCCTATTATATTGTTTGACCTCAGTAGGGCCCTAACCTTCCTCGTCACTACCCGATCGAGGTTAGGCTTGGCACTTACTGAGTACCGCTGTGGTGTACTCATGCCCTTTCTTGCGCATGTTTTTCATGTGCATATATAGGTACCTCCACTCAGGCGTACTATCCCCGAGGTTGAGAGATACAGTAGAGACTTTGAGGTACATCTGCCGCGTCCGCAGACCAGGAGTCTCTATCTTTTTCCAGCTTTTTGTGAAAAGTTTATCCCTCCTTTACAGTTGTATACACATTCTTGAGTTAGAGCAGTGTATTATATTTTGTTAGCCTGTTGTTCTCGTGAGTTTCCGGGTTTTTGGTGTGATGTTGTAGACTTCCGCATTATTTTGGGTTGTATATGCCAAGTGGCATTTGTACACAATCTTTCTTTTAGTTGTTCAGTTCTTACTTAATTATTTTCGCTAGTTATGTTGATATTCCGCATTGCTAGGTTTACCTAGTTATAGGAACTAGGTGTCGTCACAAGATGTTCCCGGAGGGCAAACTGGGGTCGTGACACCAACTCTAGCGAAGGTAGAGTCATTTTGCAAAATAGGGTCGAGTCATCACTCATAGTGGAAGTCAAGATAAAATAATATGATGATCTGTTATTGGTGCAATTAAAGGAGGGGATTAACAAACAAAAAACCATCACTTTGTATATTGTTGCGAATGATGGTATGCTAAGGTACCAAGGGCGATTCTGTGTTCCGGATGTGGATGGTCTCCGGGAGAGAATCATGACTGAGGCTTATAGTTCCAATTATCCCGTGCACCTAGGCTCTACGATATTGTTCCATGATCTCAAGGAAGTCTACTAGGAAAATGAAATTAAGATAGATGCAGCGGATTTGTGGCAAGATGTCCAAATTGTCAGCAACTGAAGATCGAGCACCAGAAGCCCAGTGGTTTGGCACAATATATAGAAATTGCAATGTGGAAGTGGGAGATAATCAATATGGACTTTTTATTATGTCTACCTCTCATACCTCGAATGTTTGATTCAATCTGGGTGATTGTTGATCAGCTCACAAAATCAACACACTTCTTGCATGTTAAGGCCAACGACACAGCAAAACACTATGCTCAGTTGTATATTAAGGAAATATTCAGATTGCATGGCACTCAAACTTCCATCATCTCAGATCAAGGGGCATAGTTTACCGCTATGTTTTGGGAGAAATTTTAGTAAGGTATGGGTAATTAGGTGAATCTTAGTACAACTTTCCATCCACAGACCAACATGCACGTAGAGTGGACAATACAACACTTGATGATATGTTTCGTGCTTGTAATCTTGACTTCAAAGGTAGTTGGGGTGATCATTTGTAGCTCATCAAAATTTCCTACAACAACAGCTATCACGCCAACATCCATATGGCACAGTTTGTATCTCTATATGATAGGAGATGTATATCTCCCATTGGTTGATTTTATTTTGGAGAAGCAGAATTGATAGGGCCAGTCCTCATGCACTACGCTATGAAAAAGGTCAAAATCACTAAGGAGAGGTTGAAAATTTCTTAGTGTCTCCATAACTCATATTTGGATATGCGCCACAAGGATTTCTTGAAAGTTTCCCCCATGAAGGGTATAATGCGATTTGGGAATAAAGGGAGAGTCTAATTTATATCGGAACATACAGAATCTTTCAGAGGGTTTGTCAAGTGGCTTATAGGCTAGATTTACCTCAAGAGATGTCTTTTAGTGCACCCGGTGTTTCATGTGTCTATGTTGAATAAGGTGTTTGGAGATCCATCACTTAGTGTTCCGACGAAGACTATTGATGTTAATAAAGAGTTGACATGTGAAGAGATTTTGGTTGCCATTCTTGATAGAGAAGTTTGAAAGATGAGGAATAAGGAGATTGCCTCCCTGAAAGTTCTATGGCAAAACCAACAAGTTGGAGAGCACACTTGGGACACCGATGAATAGATTAAAAGGAAATACCCTTATTAGTTTTTGTAACCAAATAGTTGTGCTTAAAAGAATCCTAGGAATTTACTTTTCTAAGCAATGTTACAAAGTATACAGGTTATATTAAGATGTACCTTTTGGCAATACAATACATATAATGTATGGTTGGTGTTAACTTCATGTTATGATGTGTTGTTGTGTTATGGATATGTTTTTAGGATTCAATTCCTGGGGATCTCTAACAAGTGGACAAGGCCAATTGCAGGATAAACTCTGCAAAAACCTTTGTAAATCTGGGGAGTTAGCCAAACTTGGAACTCTTGATGAGTGGATAAAAGTTGAATCATATTGGGTAGTTATGGTGGACTCTAACCCTTATTCGAGGACAAGTGATCCTAAGAGGGGGAGGATGTAAGGTCCCATAAACATTCACCAAGGATTTAAGTTTCTATGGTGCCATGGTATGGATTTGTGGAATGCGCAATGCATCATGGAGTTGGTAGAAAAATATGCAGAAAATGGCAATTATGTGGTCAATTTTGCATCACGGATTTGTTACGCGGACTGCTAAATCACCGAGGAATGAGTCATAAGAAATTACAATTTAAAGGACATTCAATGGTCTATTATACGACCGCATATATGTTCTGCAGATCGTAGATCCATTATGCTGACCGCGAATCTTTTCTCTTGACCGAAAATATTTCTCAGATTTGACAAGACCCAACACGGATTTTGAACACTATATTGTACGATATTCAGCTTACCGCCAAATACATTGTGGATTTGACATCGGCCTTATGTTTGAAACTTCCTAATCCAACTCTATTTTGACATACGGACTCAGGGGATTATTTTAGAACGTATATCTCACATTCTAGAGTGAGGGGAGTAATTTAGAGCGAGTGGCGGAGTTCTATCAACTCTACTCTTCAATTCTTGCTCAAATCTTGGATTCAAAAGGGAACTCAAAAATTCTTCAACAAACAGGGTAAGGTTTTGCCCCTAAGCATTCATTCAAAGTTGTATTGGGTTCATGTAAAAATGTTATTATTTTGGGTTTATGGGATGGTGATCGGAAGTCATAAGCCCTCTATTTTTAAATTTGGTTTTTATGAAGAGTGGAGGATGTAATTCTTGTGGGTTGGAAGTTTATGGTTTGTCATGCATGTGGCAATGAAGGTTGTTGGTTGTTTTAGGGACACTGTAGATTGATTGCTTGCTTAAAATTAGTTGCGGGGTGGAGGAATTTCCATTATTTAATCTTGTAGTCAATTTTGCATAGTAGGTAGTTGACGAAATGCCTAAGAGACTTATGTCATGAAAAGGTTATAATGAGAATCCTTCTTATAATGGTGCAATTGAACTATGTTAATGTAGATTGAATTTCTAAGAGTAGTGGACTGTCGTAGTGATTCTAAGGAAAGCTCAATCTAGGTATGTTGGCTAAACCCCTCCCACAAAATCGGATTTCACAAAGCATCTATCAACCCCAAGTATGGTTGTCAAAGTTCTCTTCCTATTGTTCCAGACTATTTCCAATGATAAATTTATCTAAAGGCTTATGGTTTTAAATTAATGTTTCAAACTGCAAATTACTATGCTCTCCCTTGTACTTATTTCCAATGTGTTTTGAGCTATTACATAATTTTGAGTTGAATCTATGACTTTCCCAACGTTTCAAACTTTAAATGTATTATGATGATCCATATAAAGTAAAGAAATGAAAGTATGAAAATTGAGTTGCTGCTATCGTGTCAAGAATGATGATGTCCATGTATGGCCAAAAATGCCAATGAAGTAATAACAGTTTATGAAAAGTTATGATATATATATATATATGATAAATATTTTTGGGCGTATCATTAGGTCATCGAGGAAGGGTGTGTTGTAAAGAGATCAAATGCCATGTCGCGCACATGGTGTTAGTGTGTTTCTATGTCAATCCTCATACTTTAGGGTGAGACTGCTGAGCCGGTAGGGCTGTGTTCGGAGTCTATACCACATTTATGGTGGTGTGTCAATACTAAAGTTCTTCCAACCTAAAATACTAATGCCTACTTGAAATTTTTCCTTGTTTTAACTTGGCATTTAAATGTTATTGATTTTTTTACACCTTCCATGTTTTCTCCTTTTATGCTTGCATCTCATTCTATGAGAGGGTATTTAGCTTTACATACTAGTACTATTCCATATGTACAAACGTCCATTTCTTGCAGGGGTGCTTCATCTTTAATGGATGTAGGTGGTTCCTCGGCAGGTGGCATTGATGCTTGATAGAAGCTTAACCTCTACTCAACGGATTTTGGTGAGCTTTATTCTACATAGGGGCCTTATGTCATTTGAATTTTTACATTGTATTTTGAGATATAGTCGGGGCCTTGTCACAGCACTTCCATATTTTACTCATGTTCACCGAGAGGCTCCGTAGACATATTTTGGGTTGTGTCTGGATTGGGGGAAAACAAACTAAAGATGTTGGGGTTGTCGGACATATTTCAACTTTTAAATTATAAACTTGTAACCTTTCGGTAAGTTTCAATGCAGCGTTTGTAAGTAATGAAATATAAAATTGAACTTTTTCATCCTCTTACTGTCTACCTCTTGTTCATTCAGCACAAGCAATTGAAGCTTTTTGTTAAGTTTCAAATGAATAAATCGACTCATTGTTTGGAAAAAGAACAAGATAATAATAAAATAACTTCATTTTATTCCATCTATCTTTAAAAGTACATAATTATTCATTAGTTAAAAAAAAGAAACTTCCAATACATGTGGTTAGCTTGTACAACTTGTTGTCGTATCTTATAATATTCCACCCCCATTCCATTGTTCGAATGCGATATATGCGAATTAGAACGTTGGAAGTCTTGCTTCATTGGTGGAAATAACTTGTGAATGGTTAAATTGTCTTTGGTTCGATGCAAAGTTTTGTTTCCCATTAGGAAATTTCCATCGAGACAATGACTATTTAACTATCCCATAGTGGTTTATGCTCTCAATGCCTTGTCTTTAAAGGTCTTAACTTTGCGATGAAGCTCCTCCTATAGTATGTTTTTCATTGCCTCCTCGTTAAAAACCTTGCCAGAAAAACCTGACTGGGACAAAAACATGTCGAAGGGAAAAAGGGTTCAGCACATACTTCCAGAATAATGTAGGAACCTTCAGAAGTACACCTTTCTAGGCGAGTTGTGAGCACGTGAATTTTACCTATCGTATAATCCTATAAAATCTCAATTAATTGATTGATTTCCAAATTTTGTTGGATTTTAATGCTATTTGTGAATTTATTTTTTACATTGCGTAGCCATGATCCGTCATTTAAATCCATAAATAGTTTAAAATGACATGATTAAGCACGGAATCTTGATTATCATTTAAATAAATATAATTAGGCAAATTGAGTTTAGAATTAATTTCTACATTTTATTGGGTGTTAACATAATTAGAGTTAATTAACTAGATGTAAAATAGGCAAAATTCGAACCTGGGCTAGAATTACCAAGGCCCAATCCCTAACTCTACACGACCCAGCAACCCAGCCCAATACCCGCTTTTCAAAAAAAAAAAAAAGGGGACTTCAGCAGAAGTGCTGAAGTTATTAGTTCATNAATTACCCAGGCCCAATCCCTAACTCTACACGACCCAGCAACCCAGCCCAATACCCGCTTTTCAAAAAAAAAAAAAAGGGGACTTCAGCAGAAGTGCTGAAGTTATTAGTTCATTTGTGAAAACTTCAGCAGAAGTGCTGAAGTTATTAATTCATTTATGAAAACTTCAGCAGAAGTGCTGAAGTTATTAGTTCATTTGTGAAAAACATCAGCAGAAGTGCTGAAGTTATTAGGTCATTTGTGAAAACTTCAGTAGAAGTGCTGAAGTTATTAGTTCATTTGTGAAAACTTCAGCAGAAGTGCAGAAGTTATTAGTTCATTTGTAAAAGAAACATCAGCAAAAAGTGCTGAAGTTATTAGTTCATTCGTGAAAACTTCAGCAGAAGTGCTGAAGTTATTAATTCATTTGTGAAAACTTCAGCAGAAGTGCTGAAGTTATTTAGTTCAATTGTAAAAACATCATCACCCAGTATGCTGGAGTTATTTAGTTCATTTGTAAGACTTCAGCACCCAACATGCTGAAGTTAGTTAGTTCATTTTT
>MDKI01248607.1:0-89672 GCA_005239505.1 Nicotiana paniculata | reverse complement strand
CCCGTTAGGTTCAAAAAAAAATGTAACCGGCCCGGCCCGGCCCACCCGTTAGACACCCTTAATCCATGTTCTTCTTCCATTCTTCGGCCTCAGTTTTTAATGTATCTACTTCTTCAAGGAGTTTCCCGATCACGTCAAGCTTTTGTTGGACCTACGGGTTCGAACCATTAGCCACCACGCGTGAGTCACCATCACTAACTTCAAAGATTCTTCTTACCTGCTAAACCAATTCGGTTCTTTGTGAGTCGTTTCTAGCTCAGCCCATTGGCCATTAGCTTCCCCTTATCTTTGCTCACTAAGAAGCTTTAGAGCGTCCTTTTCCTCAGTAAGCAGAAGCTTTAGAGCGTCCTTTTCCTCAGTAAGCCCTCAGACCTCAGCCTCATACCGTCTTGACTCCCTTTGGAATCGGAGAAAGGCTTTGTGATGAAGCACTGAAGCCTACAAACACAGAAAAGAAGGTTGTATAAAAATAAAGCACACATACAAAGAATTGGCATCGTCAAGGGAATCTACGATTACCCGATTTAGCGTCTGTTGAGCTTCGTTTAAAAGGAAGGGTTCTTCCACCTCATCCATTTTAGCTTGGTCTTCTTCAGTTACCAAGCACTAGAGATAATTGGCCACCCTTACGGGGGCAGAAAAGATCTGAGTATCCTATGGAGCCGAAATGATGACTCGTGGATTTCGGTCAGGGTCTATGCTTGGGGCCGGGAATTGGTCGATCAACTTAAGGACCAAAGAAGTTGAACTTGTTCCCTAACTCTTCCTCGGCACCTCCAAGTCACCTTAGCCGGTGACATCCTCCACACCGACAAAATAGCCACGGAAAGGGTCTTCTGCTCCATGAACCCCTTCACCGTGGCAAGTCTCCACCGCCTGATCATCCTTGATCATAGACCCAACGAATAGAGAAAACGAGGGGGAATCTCCGACATCTATCACCCTAAGTAAATCTTTTGGGGCGCCGCCTTCATCTCGGGGGGCCTCGAGATTGGTTTCTACACAAGCATCAACCGCCTACTTGATAGACTTTTCACCTCGAGGCAAAGCGTCTTCAGCTCTTTCTGGCTTGGGGACTTCGGCCGAGGTTTCCCTCCCGAGCTCATCAAGTCGAGGCAGAGCAGTTTCAGCTCCCACAAACTCGGATATACTTTGAACATCAACACCAGCCCGATTTCTTCTTCTTCTTCTTCTTATTCTTCAGGCTCATCTCTTAGTCGACGGACTGAGTGCAAAGATAAGGGGATGATGCTTCCCTTGGGTTTACATGCTTTCTTCTTTTTGGTCTTTTTTTCATCCGATTTCGTGGAACTCGGAGCCCCTTTCATCTTCCTATCTTTTATCTTCTTCGGAGCAGATGGTTGGGGAAGGATTTATTCATCACCAGACGGGGGCCTCATTGCCACGTCCTTCCCGAGACCTACAAAAGAAAAAAGAGTAAGATCTGGAAAAAATTCAAACAATGGTCAAACAATTGAGTCATAAAACAAAATTTACCTTGGTTACGGGCCTCCCATCGATCCTTCGACAATTCACGCCATGCGCGCTCAGCATGTGTCTTCTGCGACACTAGGCCCTTGACCCAGTCCTCGAGTTGGGGAACCGCACCTGGCATCCAGGCAATAGTTGCATCGAAAAACACTGATAAGAAAGGGAGAAATATAAAGACAACAAACAAAAATTAAGGACGGAGTATACTTACGATTCATATTCCATTTCTCAGGAAATGGCATACTCTCGCCCGGGATCAAGTCTGAGGTCTTCATTCAAACAAATCGGCCCATCCAGCCCCGGTCTTTATCCTCATTTATTCTCGAGAAAGTTACCCTGGGGGCCCGTCGAGTAAGCTTAATTAGCCCCCCTAGATAAAGTCGGGGACTATACAGGCATATGAGGTGGTCGAGGGTGAAGGGACACCCGTCGATTCTACTCATGAAGAAGCGAAGTAATATCACTATCCTCCAGAAAGAGGGGTGAATCTGACCGAGGGCCACCTCGTACTTCTTGTAGAAATCTATGATAATCGGATCCAAGGGACCCAACGTGAAGGGATAAGTGTAAGCACTTAAGAACCCTTCCACGTGGGTGGTGATTGATTGTTTGGGAGCAGGAACCACCACATGTTTTTTATCCCAGTTGATATCTTTTTTAACCTGGGGGAGGAGGTTATCGTTGATCGAGCATATATACCTCGATACCGGCTCACATCGACCCGGTATCGAGGAAGTCTTTTCAACCTTAAAGCCAGAATCGATGACACACCCTCCGGGAAAGAACTCTTCAGGGCGTGGCTCTGCCGCTGGTTCCTCGCCGACCGGCCTTGACGATGAAGAAGTCTCCTTTTGTGAAACGGTTTTTGAAGTCTTAGCCATTTTATTTTTATGAATGAGAATGGAAATTGAGAAGGAGCACATGGTATTTTGCGATGAGACATGCGAAGAAACACCAAGATATAAAAGTGCAAAGCTTTGAGGAAAGCGAAGGATTAGAATATAAGAGTAAAGAAGATTTGAAAATAAAGTTTGGATAAAAGAAGAAAGATATATTTATAGGATTAAGATGACGGTTCAGAACTGGTACTGACCAACAACAACTGACAGGCATTTAATGCCTCGATACCCGAACTGATGAGACGTTTCAGTATCTACCTGTCACTGACGTCATGGTCGGGTTCGTCTCTTACGTCATGCCCGCCGAGATTGGATTGGAAAAGTTCATATCGTTTCTCGTCGTATTCTCTCCGAGAAACGAGGGGACTATTTGTATACGGTCAAAATCGAGCTTGTCCTGGAATGAGGTAGGCCAAGGTTCCACCTCATGTTATATCGGGCCGCCGTTTAAAGTTAGATCGCCTAGCTCGTGACCTGATGACCGATCGAGATCAAGCTCAGCCAAAATTGAACCCAGGTAGGATAGAGATCGAGCAAGATCGAGGGATTTACCGAGCCAAATAATAGAAAGCCAAAATATCCGCCATCAGGCGAGGATCATGGCGAAAATCTCGGCCCGTATCAAGAAGAGGCCGATTAATTAACTAATCATGGGATATCTTATTGTATTTAGAATTGTATCAAAGATAGGACTCCCCTACTATATAAAGGTGGTCTGATCATATGTAAAAGGCATCATATTCACGCAGTACAAAGCAATATACTACCTTTCTCATAAGCTTTCAATACTCTGTTGCTCTGTTCATATTTTTCAGTACAATATTCGTTTGGTTCGAATGACCTAGCTCGAGGGCCAAAGTTGCACATCTCATTTGGTTTGCTTTATTTTTCTTTACAGTCAATTTTTAATATCAATTTGCGTATTTTGTCAGTTGGTGCCAAGTGAAATCACGTGTGCATAAAACCACAAATAAGTTCAATTATTATCCGTTTTTAAGGTAAACAGCCCGCTAATATTAAAGATCTTTCTCAAACTCTTAAAACGATGAGAATTTTTGTATAATAGGTTTTTTAGACTCTCAGGTCACGTAAATTTCTCATCATCTTTTAGATCACACGTTCTTCACTAGAAAAGTGATGTCGAGTGATATGGTAACATCGATTGTACATTTTTCAAGTCTATGATTTTTCATTCGATACATCAAATCAAGGCACCATCTCTAATTGAAGCACTACTTCCTTTTACTTATTTTGGTGTGTGACTAAAATGGTCAAGTGTGATAATAAAAATGGAATGTTTTATGCTGGTAAGTCACTAAAAATCAGACGCGTATCTTCTGTGTTCATCAAAGAAAATAATCAACTTTTTAATATACAAACTTTATGAACATATACATGTTTCCAGTTATAAAGACAGAAAGACGATATGATAAGCAAAAAAGTGAAATGGAAGAATAACTTGATGTATACGGTAAAATCGGGGAAGGTCGACTTTGAGGCTTCTATAGTGTTTCAAGCCTCAACCTCGATTGTATCGGAGCAGAAGCCGAAGTTCAACCCCGAGGTGCATTCCTCGAGGACGTACCCCGAGGGATCGAAATACCTAGAGGAAGGATAACAGATCTTATATCGTCGTGGAAAAGCGAGAAGTTCCAAAAGGCACATGGTTATAGCTGACCAAGTCTGCAAGAATAGTACAAGTCTGTACCGTGACATTAAATAACTATACCAACTACATTTTTTTCTAATAATTGCACATGTACTATGTTGGGATTCCCCCTCCTATATAAAATGGACCTTTGTCATTTTGTAACGCACATGATATTCAATACAAGAGCAAGAACATTCTCTGCTTTCTAACTCAAACATTCTCTACAATTGTTCCATGGATTTATTACCTTTCATTTATTGTGTTCATTAAATTGTTCTTCATTTATTATTCATTATTGATCAAAAAGAGGACATCTTAAAGGCCTTCAATACTATTGTATCCTCATCGACCACTCTCTGTTGAACCCTCGAGCTCGACCTCGAGGCTCTATTTCGACAAAGCTCGAGACCCCGTCTCTCACCTGCTCGATTTTCATAATCTCATTGTCCTTCGCTCTTATCTCATTTTATTACCCCTCACTTAGAATCTATTGCCTAAACAACGAGTAGTAAAATAGATCACATATTTTTAGAACCACAAAATCAAATATAATTGTAATTACCATTTTCAAGGTAAACAGTTTGGCGCCCACCGTGAGGTTAAAAATAATAGTGATTGTTTTAGTGCTGATTTTCTAAAAACACAAGTTATCCTTACACTTTTTCTTGTCCAAGAACCTTCAATTTCAGGTCAGAAAATATCTAACTCAGTAAATGCGCATGAAAACAACGGTCCTGAGGATCATGGAGAGAACGACGCAGCTACTTCAGGTGTCGGTGTACCACCGCAAAACCCTGAGGGGGCACTAGTGAAAATCCCCGTCGATGAAGGCTCACGCAAAGCTCTGCATATCAATATAAGATCCCATACAGATGGAAGTGTACACGGAGAAGACCGACACGAATCACAGAGAACTCCCGCTCGAAAAGAAGCGGCCCACTCGATCAACAGAAGGCATCTTCGAGAATTTCTCGACGATCGAGCCAAGGACCATTTCTGAGAAAGAGAATCGAACTGGAAGAATGGGCCAGAAGAACCCCCAGCATGCCATTCACATTATTATTAGAGAAATTGATGTCCCACAAGAACCCATGCTCAAACGGGCCAAAGTGCCCATCACCACGAAAGAACGAGTTCAAAGTTGTATGCTTAAAGGAACTGTTGTGTGCAGAGAAGAAGATATTGAAGCCTTGTCCCGACCACATAACTATGCACTGGTAATTTATTTTCTCTTTAGCATTAAAATTAAGC
This sequence comes from Nicotiana paniculata, assembly GCA_005239505.1. Lineage (NCBI taxonomy): Eukaryota > Viridiplantae > Streptophyta > Magnoliopsida > Solanales > Solanaceae > Nicotiana > Nicotiana paniculata. The sequence continues at coordinate 84,380 of MDKI01248607.1, read as the reverse complement.
GTGTGCTCGTGGATCCAGGTAGCTCGGTCAATATACTCAGATTTGGGGTAATGGAGCAGCTCGAGCTGCTTGGCCAAATCGTACTCGATTCTAGAGCTCTCAGTGGGTTTAACATGGCGAGCAAAATGACGAAGGGGGAAATCATCCTCCCAGTCAATGTGTCCGGTACAGTTCGGGATACTAAGTTTCATCTCATCGAGGGTGACACGAGATACAACGCCCTTCTTGGAAGGCCATGGATACACTGCATGAGGGCGGTACTATCGACTCTCCACCAAATGTTGAAGTTCCCAACGAAATATGGCGTAAAAATAGTGTACTGTGAGAAACACGTGGCAAAGGAAATGTTCGCAGTACATGGCATGGCACCGGCGCCCATATACTTCACCACGGAGGGGTTGGAAGATAAATGGGTTCCCGAGGATGAATAAGAGCACTTCCTCACCCCTCATACCTTCATTGCCCCCGAAAAATTGGACGCAACAAAAATGACGGTCTAGGACTTGGAGCAAGTTGGATTGATGGAACGTTTTCCATATCGGAAGGTATACCTGGGAACGAAATTAACCCTCGAACTCATGAAGAAATTCATTCAATTTCTTGTTAACAATATTGTTTCTTTTCTTGGTCCCACTTAGACATGACAGGGATACCGCCAGAAATAACCTCCCATCGGCTAAGCGTCGACCCCCGGTTCAAATCGGTGAAGCAAAAAAGGAGGCCTCAGTCCGAGGTAAAGCATGCGTTCGTCAAAGACGAGGTAACAAAACTCCTCAAAATAGGGTCCATCAGGGAAGTAAAATATTCTGAATGGTTGGCCAATGTAGTAGTAGTTCCCAAAAAGGGAAACAAGTTAAGAATGTGCGTAGATTATAAGGACTTAAATAAAGCATGCCCTAAAGATTCATTCCCGTATCCCAACATCGATCTCTTGATTGACGCCACGGTTGGCCACAAGACCATTACCTTTCTCGACACCTATTCCTGGTATAATCAAATTCAAATAAGATGTTCGAACATAAAATAGGCAAATCCATGGAATTTTACATTGATGACATGCTGGTTAAGCCCCTGCGCGCAGAGGACCATTTGACTCATTTGCAAGAAACTTTCGACATCCTTCGAAGCTACAACATGAAGCTCAACCCCGAGAAATGCGCCTTCGGCGTGAGTTTGGGCAAATTTTTAGGCTCCATGGTATCAAACAGGGGGATTTAAATCAACCCGACAAAATCAAGGCCAGCGAAGAAATCAGAGTGGTAAACAATGTGAAGGCCGTACAACGACTGACCGGGCGGATTGCAGCATTAGGCTGATTCATCTCGAGGTCGTAAGATCGGAGCCATCACTTTTTCTCCCTACTCAAGAAGAAAAACAAATTTGAGTGGACTCTGGAGTGCCAACGCGCGTTGGAGGAGTTAAAGCGGTATCTCTCAAGCCCTCCTTTGCTCCACACCCCAAGACGAAACGCTATATTTGTACTTAGCAGTATCCGAAGTAGCGGTAAGTGGCGTGTTGGTTCGAGACGAGCAAGGTACACAATTACCTGTCTACTATGTGAGTCGAACCCTAGGAGATGTTGAAACCAGGTATCCACACTTAGAAAAATTAGCTCTTGAATTAATAAGTGCATCTCGAAAATTGAAGCCTTATTTTCAATGTCACCATGTATGTGTTTTAACGACGTACCCCCTTCGAAATATATTGCACAAACTCGAATAATCAGGCCGACTGGACAAATGGGCCATCGAACTAGGGGGATATGATATCGAATATCAGCCCCGAACGATTATTAAGTCCCAAATTTTGGCAAACTTCGTGGCCGATTAATGGCCCGCCCTTGTGCCCGAGGTAGAAAAAACTTTTACTTAAAACGGGCACATCATTAGGGGTATGGACCTTATTCACCGACGGTGGCTCGAATGTGAAAAGATCTGGGCTCGGCATAGTTCTGAAGCCACCTACAGGTGGCATGATCAGACAATCTATAAAAACTGCAAAACTTACTAACAACGAAGCCGAGTGTGAGGCTATGATTGCAGGTCTCGAATTGGTCAAAGGCTTAAGGGCGGAAGTCATCGAAGAAAAATGTGATTCCCTTCTGGTAGTAAATTAGGCAAATGGGAGCTTCGAGGTGCAAGAGGACAGGATGCAACGATACTTAGATAAACTTCAGGCCACTCTGCGTCGCTTCAGAGAATTGACTCTGGTCCACATACCTCGAGAGAAAAATAGTGAGGTCGATGCACTCGCAAACCTAGGATCATCCGTCGAGGAAGATGACATACTCCCCGGGACTGTTGTTCAGCTATCCAAATCAGTAATTAAAGAAGGCCATGTCGAAATCAACTCCACCAGCCTGACATGGGATTAGAGAAATAAGTACATCGATTATTTGGGAAGTGGGAAGATACCCTCGGATCTGAAAGAATCAAGGGCCCTTCAGGCCAGAGTAGCTCGATTTTCACTTGACGAGAATGGAACTCTATACTGGAGAACCTTTAATGGGACCCTAGCAGTATGCTTGGGGCCGGGAGACACCGATTATGTGCTCCAGGAAATCCACGAGGGCACCTGCAGAAATCACTACGGTGTCGACTCCTTAATTCGAAAGGTAATCAGAGCAGGTTACTATTGGGGCAGGGTGGATAGAGACACCAAAGAATTCATCCGAAAATGCGACAAGTGTTTATGATTTGCACCAATGACCCACCAACCAGGTGAATAGCTACATTCAGTCTTGTCCCCATGGACGTTCATGAAATGGGAAATGGATATCGTCGGCCCCCTACCAACGGCACTAGGTAAAGCTAGATTTATTCTATTTATGACTGACTACTTCTCAAGATGGTTGGAAGCACAGGCCTACGAGAAGATAAGAGAAAAAGAAGTCATCAACTTTATCTAGGATCACATCATGTGTCGATTCGGGATCCCCTCCGAGATAACGTGTGATAACAGGAAGCAGTTCATCAGGGGCAAAGTAACACAGTTTTTCGAAGATCACAAAATCAAAAGGATCATGTCAACACCCTACCACCTATGTGCGAATGGTCAGGCTAAGTCCACAAACAAGACCATCATTCAAAACTTGAAAAAGAAGTTAGAACCGGGGAAGGTCGACCTTGAGACTTCTACAGTGTTCCGAGCCTCGACCTCGATTGTATCGGAGCAGAAGCCGAAGTTCAACCCCGAGGTGCATTCCTCGAGGACGTACCTCGAGGGATCGAAATACCTCAAGGAAGGATAATAGATCGAATACCTTCGTCGAAAAGCGGGAAGTTCCAAAAGGCACGTGGTTAAAGCTGACCAAGTCTGCAAGAATAGTACAAGTTCGTACCGTGACATTAAATTGATGTACCAACTACATTTCTTAGTAATAATTGCACATGTACTATGTTTGGATTCCCCCTCCTATATAAAGGGGACCTTTTTCATTTTGTAACACACATGATATTCAATACAAGAACAAGAACATTCTCTGCTCTCTAACTCAAACATTATCTACAATTGTTCCATTGATTTATTACCTTTCATTTATTGTGTTCATTAAATTGTTCTTCATTTATTGTTCATTATTGATCACAAAGAGGCCATCTTCGAGGCATTCAATACTGTTGTATCATCATCGACCGCTCTCTGTTAAACCCTCGAGCTCGACCTAGAGGCCATATTTCGACCAAGCTCGAGACCCCGTCTCTCACCTGCTCGGTTTGCATATCTCATTGTCCTTCGCTCTTATCTCATTTTCTTACCCCTCACTTAGAATCTATTGCCTAAACAACTAGTATTAAAATAGATCACGTATTTTTAGAATCACAAAATCAAATATAATTGTAATTACCATTTTCAAGGTAAACACTTGATAATCGAAAGGGTAAAGTGACCTTTTTTTTTCAAAAATTGTCGCTTAATTGACATTTTGAGATATGATGTGAAATATATTTATTGTTTAAAGTTGGATGGAAATTTTATTTTTTAATATAAAGTATGAGCAAAAAATACTTTTCACCTTATCTTTTAACAATTAGCGAGAGATATACGTACAACGCACGAACATAAAAATTAGTTATTATAAAAGTATGAATATTAGAATACTAAATGTTCAACGATGACAATATCCTTATAAGATTAGCCGACTTTTATAGCCTTCATAAATTTATGTTTCCTTCAAATAAACAAATTACATGTTGGATAAAACTGAAATATTAGAAAAAAAAATTTTAACTATTTGGACGTTGAGTTCCACTAGAAAATAGAATCTTATATTTAAGTATACTTGGTTTATGTTAAAAACTTAAGTTAGTCAATGACTCTTCCTTCTCATTATAAAATAAGATAATTTGATTTCACAAAAAAGTTATCACTTTAAATTATGAGAAATAAGCCCGTTCAAAGTAAAATAAAAGTATGGCAGGAAAAGCTTTTTCCTAGCCACGTGGCATCTTCCCAAAGCAAGAAAATTTGATTCCGTTTGAAAGATACTTAGGTTATTTGCTATTTTAATAAATAAATAAGACATACAACATCGAATAGCGTTCCAAAATTTAAACAAATAGTACTGCTTTTGGATTTGGGTTTTTTCTTCTATTAAATCGTGCATGTTCTCCCTAAATTGTTGGCTTGTTTCTAAACACCACATATTCTTCTTATTTTTGCGATTTGAGATGCGTTTAGTATTTTTGTACGACAGCTAAATTATCAAATAAAATGTTACACACGGTGAAAGAAACCATCAAGATGAACTTAGATATAGTCAGCGTAGTCAACAAAGTTGACAAGCGATAATTAATCTTGTCTATCATTAGTCTGCAAAAGAGTTTGTAGGCTAATATTTATCCTAAAATTTGGATAATAATTAAATTTATATGGTGGTTTTAAGGATATATGATTTCACTCAATATCAATCATAGCTTATTCAACTTGCAGTCAATTAGGTTATATGATCTTTGCTTGCGGCATCTCTAACTATTCGGTTAGCGTCTTTCACTTAATGAATCACGCGTTTTTCAAAGACGGTATGTATGCGCTGAGGAGCTATATCTCCCGGACGAAAGACTTCTAAACCCTGATTTCCGGAATGGCAGCAATCGACTTATTTCTGTCTTACAGCTTTCTTGTAGTACTGCTCTCTTTTCAAGCGAATCTCTATTTCAACTGCATTCCCTATTGCAAAGAAATCAACCTCTTAGGTGACTACGAGATAGAACATGGGTTCACCCGCTCAAAACTACAACTAGACTACCAGTAGAGGAACTGAACGGGCAAAAAGACCTACTAAATATGAGGAAAAGGTGCTATCCCAATAGGTTCCAGATCGGATCGAGAAATAAGTGAAGGCAGAGATTTTGCCTCGCTAGGAAAGAATGGAACTTCAAAAACATGTACTCCGTCGAAGGCAAAGAGGTTTCTGCTCGCCTTTATACGGCTTGGCTTCGCTATCGCTCGTAATGGTCGACAGTATTCCTGCCATACCAGAATTCCAATTATTTAGAGCTAGAAGCTTCGCCAGAAGCAAGCGAGATGAGTTTGATAAATATGAAAGTAAATGATAGAATTAAACTACAAATAAATCAAACCAGCATCCAAATAGAGCTTCAGCCTCGAGTCAAGATACCCTCGAACTGATAAGTGCAAGAACAGTAAGAGATAGAATAAACTAATGAACAATAACACAAGTAAGAAAGAAAGAGTTGTATTGTTTTAATTTATGTGAATGATGATTACAAACGATTAGAACTCCTCCTTATATAGTAGAGGAAATCATATAATTAGCTAATTAACTGCTTCTGATTAGATTCGTTCCGAGATTTATGCCATGATCCTCAACCAGTCACGGATATCTCGCTCTTCCGTTACTAAGCTATCTCCGATATTACTCAGAATTTGCCTCCATCGGCTTCAGTTGATACCGATATCGATCTCGAAAGGGACTTCGATGCCTCAGCTCTATAATTTGGCCAAAGTTGACCTTCAATGCAACGTTCCAGTTTCGATCAAATAGTAAAATCGGGTGGCCCTGATTTCAACCGTATACAGATAGTCCTCTCCTTTTTTGGAGTATAATGACAAGAAACGAACTGAGCCTTCGACTTTTTCGACCTCGATAAACAATGATGTCATCTCCGTGATGTAAGCAATGGAGCTGACCGAAATGTCCCGTCGGTACAGTTTCCCAAACTATTAACGAGCGCCAGTTGGCGGTCGGCCACTAGTGTTGTTGAACAGTCGCTGTAAATGCATAAATAGGCCTTCCTCTTATTGAACCAAACTTTACCTTCATCTAATCTTCTAAAATTTTACCTCTCTCAAGTTCTTCTCTTCCATTAATCTTTAGGTTTTCATCGCTAATTGTCAAATACCCAATCATACTATATTCTTCTTTCCTCAACTCATAAAATGGCAAAAACATCCAAAATAGTTTCTCAAAAGGAGAAAGCTTCTTCTCCTTCTTCTTCACGGACGACAGGTGACAAAATGCTGGTGGATCCGCTCCCTGAGGAGTGTGTTCCCGGCCCATGTGTCCTCAAATCTGATTTAATGATCGAGAAGCCTCCCTCGGTCCCTGATCGGTGCGAGCATGTATTGAGGTACATTTACTCGATAACCGTGGGGTAAGTGGAGTACTAGTGCAAGAAGAACGAGGTACGCAGTTTCAATTTTACTACGTAAGTCAAACTTTAGAAGATGCGGAAACCATATATCCACACCTAGAAAAATTAGCACTTGCACTAATAAGCGCTTCTAGAAAACTAAAGCCATATTTGCATTGTCATCGTATAGGTGTCATTACCGCATACCCCCTTCGAAATATATTGCATAAGCCCGAGCTATCGCGTCGATTGGCTAAGTGGGCTGTCGAACTTGGCGGGTACGATATTGAGTATCAGCCCCGAATGGCCATCAAGTCTCAAATATTAGCACACTTCGTGGAAGACTTTTCGCCATCCCTCGTACCCGAAGTGGAAAAGGAAATTCTGCTAAAAAAGGGAACCTCATCGGTGGTATGGACCCTCTTCACGGACAGAGCCTCGAACGTGAAAGGGTCCGGGCTTGGTATCGTTTTGAAACCGTCTACAGGCAATGTTATTAGACAATCGATTAAAACTACCAAAATGACTAACAACAAGGCCGAATATGAGGCTATGATTGCAGGTCTCGAACTAGCTAAGAACTTGGGAGAGGAAGTCGTCGAAGCTAAATGTGACTCGCTACTGGTAGTTAACCAGGTAAACGGCACCTTAGAAGTTTGAGAAGACATGATGCAAAGATATTTCGACAAATTTCATGTCACTTTGCACCGTTTCAAAGAATGGACTACGCGGCATGTACCTAGGGAACAGAATATCGAGGCCGACACACTTGTCAAATTGGGATCGTCGATCGACGAACACGAAATTTGCTCAGGGACTTTCGTCCATCTCTCAAGGTCTGTAATCGAGGAAGGGCACGCTAAAATAAATTCCACAAGCTTAACCTGGGATTGGAGGAACAAGTACATAGAATACTTGAAAAATGGGAAGCTACCCTCGGATCCAAAGAATCAAGGACCTTACGAACTTAAGAAGCTAGGTTCACATTAGACGAGGACGCGGCGTTATACAGAAGGATGTTTGATGGTCCATTGGTCGTATGCCTGGGCGAGGAGACACCGACTATATTTTACGAGAAATCTATGAAGGCACTTGTGGAAACCATTCCGGCACGGAGACACTAGTTTGAAAGGTCATCAGAGCAGGGTACTATTAGGATTGCATGAAAAGGGACTCTGAGGAGTTCGTTCAAAAATGCGACAAATGCCAAAGGTTCACACCAATGATTCACCAGCCCGGTGAACAACTTCACTCGGTCCTATCCCCGTGTCCATTCATGAAATTGGGGAATGGACATCGTCGGTCCTCTGCCATCAGCCCCAGATAAAGCTAGATTCATATTATTTATGACTGACTATTTCTATAAATGGGTTGAAGCATAGGCCTTCGACAAAGTTAGGGAAAAAGAAGTGATTGACTTCATATGTGATCATATTACGTGTCGATTTGGATATTTGTGGAGATAGTGTGTGATAATGGAAAACCATTCATCAGAAGTAAGGTAACAAAATTCCTCGAAGATCACAAAATTAAGAGGATATTATCGATGTTGTATCACCCTAGTGGAAACGGGCTGGCCGAATCAAGAAATTAAACTATCATCCAAAACTTGAAGAAAAGGCTAAACAAAGATAAAGGAAAGTGGAGAGAAAAGTTTCTGAGGTTTTATGGGCATATCAGACAATATCGACATCCAGTACCGAAGCAACCCATTTGCTTTGGTCTATGGCCCGAAGCCTTAATACTACCCGAAGTCGGAGAGCCCAGCGCCAGGTTTCAACATACAACGAAAGAATCAAACCACGAAGAAATAAATACCAACCTCGAATTGTTGGACGAAAGACGAGAAGCAGCACTCGTTCGAATGGCTGCCCAAAAATAACAAATCGGGAGGTACTACAATAGAAGAACCAATATTCGGCATTTCAAAGTCGGGGACCTGGTCTTAAGGAAAATTACCATCAATACTCGAGACCCTAATGAAGGGAAACTCGGTCCCAACTGGGAAGGACCCTATCAGATCCTCGACATAGTCATGAAAGGGTCATACAAGCTTGGAACAATGGACGGTGAGCCATTGTCGAATAATTGGAACATATCACTTCTCAAGAGATATTTTTGCTAAGGTATGGATTTCTCCTTTTTCATGTACTTGAATATTCGAAAATAACTTATTGCGGGGACCCGGTCCAAGAAATTGAGACCTCAGGTTTTAAAGTACGTATTTCACTCTTTTTCCCTTAGAACAATTTTTATCCCAAATAGCTTTTTCCGGCAAGGTTTTAAATGAGGCAACAACTATGTGCTACCTGGGGATAATTCAACAGCATCCAAGGCTTCTTTACAATCAACCTCGAATACTTGGGGGCGTCACTCTCGGGTATGTTATGTAAATGGGTCTCGATAGGAATAATTTTGTAATGGGCCAAACGGTTGAATGAACCGTGTACATATAGAGTAGCCGAGCCCCGACAACAAAACATGTATGCATTTATAAATAATACAAAGAAGACCTCTCTTTTTTTCCAAACATCTCGCGATTGAAGTAGGATTTTGTTATACGAGTCACATACTTATGATCTATTGTGCAAAACTAACATTTGTGAAAAATGGCCCAAGGTCCAAGTGCAAGCATAGCTTAAACACTCGGGGACTACCTACTCGAGCTACCTGAGTTCGAAACCATAAGAACTCAAAGAGGCACCCCCCGATATACAGGCCAAGGCCGTCACACTCGGGGACTAACATTTCGAACAAGTTCGAAATGTTATCGGGAAACAAGTCTAATAGACATACCCGAAGGCTATGGACATATCAAAGACTACGGTCATATAAAAAGGCTATGGCCGAAATAATGCGGCTCCGAGACGTCCGACTTCCGCCAAAAATTAAAGGCCTTCAAATACTTTGGAAAATCGGTTAAATAAGGTTACCCTCGACAAAGCAAATAAAAAAGGGCTTCAATAAAATCAGCCCTCAAATAATTCAAAGGCTTCGATAACATCAGCCTTCCAAAAAACCTAAAGAGATTTTAAATTATCTCAACACAAACATGTTAAGAAAATTCAGGTTCTGATTGTCGAACCCTCGGAAAACCCAACGGGTACAGAAAACACATGCTAAGGCATAAATAAATTTTCACCAAGTATTTTAGCCAAAAAGAGGGAAAAATTATCGCCGCTTTTAGAGGACAAATTGGCCCAACTTAAAGAGCCTAAGGGCCGACCTAAAAGAGCCTAAAGGCCAACCTAAAAGAGTCTAAGGGCCAATATAAAAGAGCCTAAGGGCCGATCTCATAGGTCGAAAGGCAAATACAATTAAAGTTCGAGAACTCGCTCTCACTCAATTCCAACCCAAGGGTTCGGTTATTACGATCTTCAACGAATGATTAAAGCTACACATAAAAGGTAGAACGACGAGCTCGAAAGCTTAACAATCATTGATAAAAAACAAAGGGCCTAACCTATCCTACAAAATTACTCAAGCTTGGTTGCTGGAAATAACTCATCTTCAAATTCGGAGTGAGCCATCCCTGACACAAGTTTTCAAATGAGTTTAGGACTCGGGGACTTTCCCCCAGAAAAACAAAAAACCTAAGGTTTACTTAGATCACGAATTAAAACAAAGACAATTAAACATACAAGGACATGGAGACGACAAAAGAATATTATTCATTATACCAAAAATATATGTACAAAGGGGCCAGCCAGGGCCTTACAAAAGAAAAAGAAGAAAAAAGTTACAACCTAGTTATTATCGGGGCTAGCTCCGTCGACGCCAGTTTCCCCCCAAGCAGCTTGTTCGGAGGAATCTTCCTCGGTAATCTCACCGCCATCTTCTCCGCTTTCAGACCCGTCATCATCATAATCATCGGAAGAGACGAGCTGCCTGGCCTCAGCCTCCAACTCTTTTTCCCGAGCAATCTCTTCGGAAAGGTAAACACCTCAAGCATGAACCTCCTTGAGAGTTTCCCTCCGCGATCGGCACTTAGCCAATTCACTACGCTATTAATACCGATTGGAGCCTCCCTCAGCTGGGTTTGAACTGCTACTGCGTTGGCCGGTATTGCGCTATGGATTTGTCTGCCCTTTCCTTAGTCCTTTTAATTTCAACCTTGGCCTCACCGAGTCCGGCTTCGAGCTCTTCGACCTTTTTCTCCTGAGCAGAGCCTTTTTCTTTGAGGTCTAGGAGTTGGGCCTCCGTCGAAGATAACTTGGCCAAAGCTTCTTCCTTTTCAACAGCAAGGCGGTCCATATTGGCTTTCTACCGATCGCAATCGGTCTTGACGTGGTCGACCTCCGCCCAAAAGAGACCAATCTTCTCCACCTTCTGATGCAGCTGAGATTTCGAGGGGTTAACTTCCATAGTCGAGTCGACCCATACTTTATCAACAAAGAAATTACCTTATTGTCCAACTCGGCCTCCTCCTCGTGGGCCTTGGCTAGCTCCACTCGAAGGTCCTTTATCCTCGTCCTTTTGGCCACAAAGACTATGCAGAACGTTCGACTCTTCCGAGACCCTTAGAAGATCGGCTTCACACTGACTAAGGTCAGCATGGAACCTGGTAGAAGCCTGTACAGAGGAAAAGAACACAAGTTAGAAAGAATAAAAATAAATAGGAATGACCAAAAACAATGAGCACTTACCTTAGAGAAAAGACGCTAATCTTCCGCCATGAGGATCGAAGCATCAGTGATATTTGAGGCATCATCGACCCCCACGAAGCAATCCTGAAAAGGATCACCAGCACTGGAGCCTCCATCAATTTCGGGGGTCTTCAGCCTTTGGGCATCCCTTATCTCCCATTCGGAAAGGACCGGCATGGAAGGCATTTGACCTATTATCGTGGCCCCGAGAGAATTGCTCTGATTGCTCTGTCCGACCTTCCTCGTCTCATAACCGTAATTTCCCGGTGTAAAAGTCTATGATCGAGACACCGTCTCGATCTCAGGAGATTCGGATTCACCCCCAATTTTATTTTCAAAGACTCTTCTTCGTGAGGCTTGGTTGTAGCAGGTGGAAGCTCGGGATGCGTAGGAACCTGGATAGCGTTTCCGGGACGAGATAGCAGCACCGAGGATCCTTCTTTCTTGCCTTCCTCATCCTGGTCCCTCGAATTTTGGACCGTGTCCGCCGTAAGGCCAACTGCTCTTGTCTTCACCTTCTGAGGCCTAGGCTTGGAGACCTCAGATTGAGAGGTGTCTTTCCCTTTCTTGTCCTTTTCTGGCCCTAGAACCAGGGAATCGACTTCGCCACCTTTGCTCGAGGGCCTCTTGATGGCATCTTTTGTCAAACCTACATAAACTGGAGATTAATAATGGAGAAAAGGGGGTAGTTGCTACAGAATACATGACAAGGGACTTTACCGTGGTTTTTGGCTTCCTACTTGCCTTTAGCCAAATTCCTCAACACTCGTTCAGCACGGGTCGAGGTGGAGGCAAGCTTATGTATCCAGTCCTCAAAGTCAGGAACTGCCTCGGGCATCCAAGGGTATTATGTCATAAGCCCTCACCCATATGAATTGGCTCATCCAGCCCCGATCTTTGTCCTCATCGATATTCAAGAATAGGGCTTTGTTTGCTTGGTAGTTAAGTCTGATCAACCCTCGATAGAGTCGAGGTTTGTATAACTGCATGAGATGGTCCTAAGTCAAAGATCACGGGGTCGACGGGACCCAAGGTGAAGGGATAAGTGTACACACTCAAGTCCCCCTTCACATGTGTGGTGATGCTCTCTTCGGGTGATGAAATTTTCACCACCATCTCCGGGTCCAATCTGCAGTCTGTCCTCATAGCCTTGAGATGGCCCTCGGTAATCGAACACATTTACACTGACATGTTTTCACATCGGCCCGACACCGATGAGGGGTTATCGACCTTAAAATTAGTTCTAAGGATGCAGGAGCCGGGAACGTATTCATGGACGGCCGACTCTACTTGCGTTTTATTGCCGACCGACTGGGAAGAATAAGATGTAGTTTTCTCCTTTTCCGGTACCGTTTTGGAGGTCTTTGCTATTTGTATACGAGTTGAGAGCGAAAAAAGAAGATATAGAGCTGGCAGCTCTGGTGGGAGCGACGATGGTTTGATAAGTGGCGGTGAGAAGGAAAACTAGAAGGTTTGTGAGCTCAAGGGTTTGTGATCAAAGCAAAGTAAAAATTGAATCTATTAAGGAGCTGGTATTTGTAGGTTTAAGACGACGGTTCGGTACCACTGGTGGCCGACCAACGGCTCACATGCATTGATGGTTTTTTGGGGACCGAAATGATGGAATGTTTCGGTCACATCTGTCGCTTATGTCATAAGAATGACATCATGGTTGAGGTATAGAGAAATCGGGGCTCAAATTGTTTCTTATCTTTTCATTATACGAAACGCGGGGACTATCTTTGAACGGTAAAAATTGAGACGTACCCGATTCTGTTTATCAATTAACATTGAATTATATTGCATATCCTTATAACCACATTACAAGTTTAATTATTATTCGTATTTCGAGGTAAACAATGCCATTTTCTGATAAATGGAATTCAAAGTGTAAGTGTTATTTCACTCGTCAATTTCCATGCTTTTTTCCGTTCTTCTGCTTTATATAACGCCTTCTTTCATCGTGCGGTGGTCACTTGGATGCCTGGTGTGATCCCCGACCACGAGGGATGGGTCCAAAAATTGGCCTCGACCTCCACTTACTTTGAGCGTTGTTGGCACGATTTGGCAAAGGGCCGGTGGGAGGCAAAGAACCATGGTAAGCTTCCTCTTTTGCATATCCGATGAATAGGTGATATTTCTTTATACTTATTTAATTTCCTTGTGTGCAGTTCTGTGCAAGGATGCGGCTCTGAGGCCTCCGTCTGGTAAGGAGGTGTCTTCGGCTTCGGTTCCAAAATCGGCAAAAGATAATAAGATAAGGAGGGCCTCGACCTCCAAGGACCCCAATCCCAAGAAAAAGAAGATCTCGATTAGCAAATCAATGATAGAGGCTGCTGCCCTCCCTGCCCATGTAGTTGAGGAACTAATGGAGGAAGAAGAAGATGATGAAGACGGTGACTCGGTGCTTGTCACCCGAGTGAGGAAAATCGTCAAGGCCACCAAGGTTGCTGAATCGCTGACGGTTGATGAGGCCTCGCCTCATGTTGAGGAGGCCTTAAAGAATGATTTGGGAAAAGTCTCCGAATCATCCGAGATCGAAGCGGCTTCTCATCAAACGACGAGCATCTCTAAGGGGGCTAGTACCGAGACCCTTCGAGTTGAAGATAGCGCCCCAAGTGACTCACTTGGGGCGGTGAAAACAGGTCACTCACAATCCCTTCCTGCCTGTTCCGAAGAGGCTATACAGGATGCTCAACCTAAGAGGAATCTCGAGATAGGCGGAGTCCACAGTGGGGAGGATCCCTTTCGGGATTGCTTTACCGGGGTCGAGGATGCCTCCGATCTTAGTGACACATCCAACCTCTTCGAAGAGGCCCAACATTTCTTGAATCGAGTAAGTTTAAATTCTTTTGTTGATGTAGCTTTCCTCTGTTTTTTGTCTAACTCCTTTCCCTTTTTGTACAGGATTTCTCCAAGTCCCGGGCTGAATTGGGTCAGTGCGAGGCCGATCTCCAAAGGCTTTCGGAATAGAGGAATGGCCTCAAGTTTCACTTTGGGCAAAAAGACGAGGAGATTAAAGATCTCCGAGCTGATTTGGCTAAAGCTCATAAGGAGAGAATCGAGTTGATCGAGCAGGTAATGATTCTCTTGAAAATCCATGGACTTGATTCGAAGACGGAGGCTAAAGTTTCAATATCAGAGTTGCAGCAAAAGATCGAGAGGATTGAGCTTTTCCAAGTGGAGTTCGACAAAGTGAAGGAAGAGTCCTACGGGTTGAAGTAAGGCATGGATCGCCTAGCTACTGAGAATGAGACTGCCCCGGGCCCGGTTGTCGTAAGTCGAAGTCCAACTTCAAAATATGAAGGAGAAGTGCTCGGCTCAGGAAAATAATATAGAACAGCTCCAGGTTCAATTGGCCTCTGAACTTGGAAAGGCCCAAACTGAGGCTGAAAAATCAAAAGTCGAGGCCGACAAAATGGTGGCCATTTATCGGGCCGATAGCGAAGCGGCTCAAGCTTAAGTGATGGAGGCTGCTGATACTTCTCAAACACAAACACATTGGATTACCGAGCTTGGAAGATGAAAATCTTGGAGGGACAACCTCGAGGAGATCCACGCCCGAGGCTTCAATCTTATTGAAGAGATAGCAAAGGCAAAAGAGAATGAAGCCGATGCTAGGCTATTGGCCTCTTCTAACGACGACGATGATGATGATTACGACAGCAAGAGTGGGTCTGAGAATGATGAGCGACCCGAAGAAGAAGCTGCCCTCGGGGAAGGAGCTGCCCCTGAGAATAGCTAGGATCTTTGTATTTTTTCTTTCTTTTTGTGTAGGACCCTGGTTGGTCCTTTGTAAATACCTTTGTTCATATATATAAAAAAAATTACCTTTTTGAATTTCGTCTCAATTTTGACTTGTAAAAATTTTGATTCATTTTATGCCTTTTGAAAATTTATTTGTGAAACTTAGGCAACTCGGCCAAAGTCATGCTAATATAGTCTTTATAGTTGAGTGAGCACTTGCTTGGAACTCGAAGTAATAAAACCCTTAGGTTTTAGTTGAGCGAGGATGAACTCTCAAACTCAAAAAATATAATGGCCCTTAGGCTCTTGAATCGGGCCGATATGGCCTCAGAAGAATAGCTTTTTCCCTTTTCGGCTTAAAATATTTAAACATATAGGAATTTGTTATGCCTTAGCACGAAATGAGTCTGTACCCGTTGGGTTTTTTTCGGGATCTAATGTCATCAAAACCCTTTGTTTTTTGTGCCTTAACACAAGTTTGTACTAAATTGTTTGATACCTCTTAAGGTTTTTCGAGGGCTGATGATATCAAAGCCCTTTAGTTATGATGCTGAGGGTAGACTTTTTAACCGGTTTACAAAAGAATTCGCAGGCCTGTTTTCATTGCAGAATTTGGACGTCTCCGAGCCGCCTTAGTTTGGCCATAGCCTTGGGGTCTGCCTCTTGGGCTTATTTTCCCATTAAAACTTTGAACTTGTTCAAATTGTTAGTCCCCGAGTAGGGTGGCCTTGGCCTATAAAATCAAGGGTTGCCTTTTTATGGTTTTATGACCTCGAAGTTTAATAGTTCGAACATGTCAACTTTTTGACGACACTCACCGAGTACGAGGTTGATTGTTCGAAGTTTAGTTGCAATCAGCCCTTAAGCTAGTTTCCATAATAAATCTTAAGTATGGAATTTGTAAAGTAGAAATTTCACTAAGGCACAAAACATCTGGTAAGGAAAAATACTTCTTTCAATAGTTCATACATGCATACATGTTTTGCCACTAGGGCTCGAGCAATCGACATAGACACGGTTCATTCGGTCGTTTAGTCCTTTTACAAAATTTTCTTATCAAGACCCTGTTGACAGGAAGTATTTTCATTGAAAACATAACATCCGAGGGTGATGCCCCCAATAAAGGTTGATTTTAAAGAAGCCTCGGATACTCTAAGTTAGCACGAACAAATGGTTGCCTCGTTAAAAATCTTTTCGGAAAAACCCATTCGGGATAAAAACCGGTTGAAGGGAAAAAGACTGCAACGCGTGCTTTTACACCTAAGGACTTCATGCTTGGAGAGAACTTCGATGCCTTCGCTTGAACACCTAAAATAAGTTAGTAAATGAAAAAGGAGAAGGTCATACCTAAGCAATAATATCGTTTGAGGAGTGATATGTTCCAATTATTTGGTAGTTCTTCGTTGTTTATCGTACCAAGCTTGTAGGATCCCTTTCCGACAATGTTGAGGACCTGATACGGTCCTTCGCAATTTGGGCCGAGTTTTTCTTTGTTTGGGTCTCGAGTATTGAGGGAGCCTTTTCTCATAACTAAGTCCCTGATTCTAAAGTGGTGCAGGTTGGTCTTTCGATTATAGTACCTTTCAATGTGTTGCTTTTGTGCATCCATTCGGACGAGGGAGGCTTCCCATTTTTCATCTAGTAGCTCGAGGATCATATTCATAGCCTCGTGATTTGACTCTTTCATGGCGTATCTAAACCTGGCGCTGGGTTCCACGACTTCGATCGGGACCAGGGCTTCGGTGTCATATATTAAGGAGAATTGTGTTTCTCCCGTACTGGATTTTGACGCTGTTCGATACGCCCAAAGGACTTCGGGTAAAATTTCCCTCCATTTTCTCTTGGTGTCGTTCAATCTTTTCTTCAGATTCTTATGGATGGTCTTGTTTGTCGATTCATCCTACCCGTTCCCACTAGGACGATACGGTGTCGATAAGATACTTTTTATTTTGTGATCTTCGAGAAACTTTGTTATTTTGCTGCCAATGAATTATTTTCCATTATCGCATACGATTTCGGCAGGTACACCGAATCTACATATGACGTGATCCCAGATGAAGTTATAACTTGTTTTTCTCTGACTTTCTCGAAGGCGTGTGATTCAACCCAATAAGTTTAGCTTAAAGTGTATATATTTTTATGTATATCGCCTTATATTTTACTTTTGTTTCATGGATTTAGGATGTAAAATGTGTTGATTTATATTAATTTGAGGTGTTTTTATGTGTAGGAATGATCCAGGAGCAATTGGGGGCGAAAGGTGCGAAATTATACCCAAAATGGACGAAAAACATGAAACTCAGCACTTTTAGCGCCACAGGCAGCGCCCCACGCTACTTGTGGCGCAAGAATCAGTATGTGCAAAATTACCAGCGCCAGGGACGGTGCATAGCGCTGGGCTGGGCGCTGAAGGCGTGAATTCAGTCCAAATTCGTCTGTGACAAGGTTATTTTGGCCCTAGACCTACCCAATATGTATAAAAGCAAGACTAAACTTATTTTTAGGGAGTGACACCAATTTTGAGGGAGAATACACACGATAAACATTCGGAAGCGAAGAGATCTCAGTTTTCTTAATCTTTTTTTAGTATTTTCAATTATCAACACTTATGAAATTGTTTTCCATTTTCATGAGTAGATAAAACCCCATTGTTCTAGGGTTGTGATTTAGCCATGAATATTGTTGTTTAACGTTGGCATAACCTTGATTACAGCTCACTAGTATAAGGTTGTTTCTTCAATTCTGTGATTAATTGCTTAATTGTCTGGCCAGCGGTTAGGTTCTATTTACTATCTATGCTATGCTTGGGAAAGTCGTGTTTAGATTAGAGAAGAATTAAGGAAACCACGATCTTAACTCTTAGGGGAGGCAAATTTGTGGTTAGGATAGGAATATACCTAGTCACAATTAGATATCGTAATCTTAATGTGTTCTTAATAGATTGATTTCATGGGAATATAGGTACAAATCTTTTTTGAATAGGCGAGTAGTACTTCGGGAGAAGGTCATGAGAGAAATTATTGATTAATTAGCAACCATGAGTGAATTGTATGAAAGTGAGAGTTAATTAAACACAAAAGGATTGGTAAATCGATCACAACCCTAGAATATTTGTTTCTATTGAATACACAAAAATCAATTTGCTACTTTATAATTTAGTTACTACTTAGAATTATAGTTTAGTATAATCATATTCTTGAACTTGATTTTGGCTTGAATGAAAAAGGATTTTGGTAAATTTAGTGGGTAGTTGATACAAGTCTCTGTGGGTTCGACACTCGACTTATCATTTTATTACTTGAACGACCATGTATACTTGCGTGTGCGTTTGGGAGCAACAAGTTTTTGGCACCATTGTCAGGGACTTGAATATTGACTACTTTATAGTTTTTGCTTTAATTGTTTATTTCGTCTAGTCTAACGTTACTCGATTGTTGCTCTGGTCTAAGGAACTTTGATTCAATGCATAGGGTCAGAAACCAGGACAAACTTAACGGCATTGACCCCGAACCTGAGAGAACATTTCATAGGAGGTTAAGGGAAGCAAGGGAAACAAATAATCTTCAGGCACTCGTTCAATTTCCCATGAACATGGAAGAGGAGCAACACATGGCTATTTAGGAGGTGGCGATGCCCAGCATTGCTAATGTCACCTCTAGCATCGTGAAGCCTAGAATCACTGGGTAATTTGAGCTGAAACAGAGCATAATCCAGCTACTTTATGCAAATGGGAAATTTATGGGTCTTTCACACTAGGATCCACAACAACATATTCTAAATTTCTTGGAGATTAGTGATACTTAAATCACCAACGAGTTTACTCCAGACTATGTGAGGCTCGCTCTTTTCCCATTCTCTCTATTGGGCGAAGCAAACCGATGGTTGAAGGCAGAACCAGCTCATTCTCTTACATCATGGAATGATCTAGCAAGGAAATTTCTGGCAAGGTTCTTCCCTTCAGGCAAAACTGCGAAGATCATAAGGGAGATAGTCGCCTTCAAACACAAAGCAGAGGAGTCTTTATACTCAGCTTGGGAAAGGTTCAAGGGGGTGCTCAGAGATTGTCCTCATCATAATCAGACGGACGAAGTATTAGCTCAGACTTACATAGAAGGGATACATCCTGAGACAAAAATTGTTGTAGATGTTGCAGCTGGAGGTCAAGTGTTGGAGAAAATCTTCGATGAGATATATGAATTATTGAACAAATTCTCCAAAATAAATCTGGATTAGTAAGGAGAAATTAGTAAACACACGGTGAAAACATCTGCAGGGGTTCTCGAGTTAGATGTCATCTCGGCATTATCAACGCAGATTTCTACACTAACCAACCAAGTCAATCAGATGACCTTGGTTATCAACAAGCAACAAGCTCAACCAGTGCAACAGGTTCAATTGTTTTTTGAAGTATGCGGAGAGGGCCACTCGAGTGACTTATGCCTAGTTAATCCATAGTATGTCTGCTTTATGGGTAATGCAAATAGGGCCAGACCAACCAATATAGGAACACGTGCAATCTCAACTAGAGGAACCACCCAAACTTCTCTTGGGTTGGAAACCAAGGTACTCAGAATCAATACTGAACCCAAACACCTCAACAACAGTATAGACCACCTCAGGCTGTACAACAAGTGAGTCCAACAAATCACCTTGAGGAAATGATGAAGAAATTGATGGCTCATCAGCAAGCCCAAGCCGCAACAATGAGAAATATGGAGTGCCAAATAGGACAACTTGCTAGTGCCCAAAATACTCGACTAGTTAGAGCTCTTCCAAGTGATACTGAGGCTAATCCTAAGGTATCTATTAGTGTTGTCTCATTGAGGGATGGGAGATAATTAGAAGAAGTATAGCTGAAAAAGAGAAAACAAGTGACCTTTAATGAGAAGCAAGCCACTATAGAGTCAGAATCAAAAAATCAAAGGAGTCAGAGAAGCCAGCTGAAAAGGCGGTGGCTAAGCAACCCCCGACAGTAGTTGCGAGGCCACCACCTCCATTCCCTCAAAGATCGCAGAAAGTGAAGGATAATGTCGCATCTAAAAAGTTTCTTGATATTTTGAAGCAGGTGCAAATTAACATTCCATTGGTAGGCATCTTGCAAGAAGTTCCTAAATATGCTAAATACATCAAAGACATAGTGGCAAATAAAAGGAGGCTGACTGAATTCGAGACTCTAGCACTCACAAAGGAATGTAGCTCAAGAATTCAAAGCAATCTACCTCAAAAATTAAAGGATCCAGGTAGTTTCACTATCAAAATATCGATTGGTAAACATGCAGTCGGACGAGCTTTATGTGATCTTGGAGCGAAAATCAATTTGATTCCGCTATTTGTGTTCAGACAGTTCGGGTTGGGTCAGCCACGCCCAACAACGGTAATCTTACAGTTGGTTGACCATTCCCTTGCTCATCATGAATGAGTGATTGAAGATGTGTTAGTTCAAGTGAGCTCTTTCATATTCCCTGCAGATTTCATTATCTTGGACTATGAGCCTGATCAGTAAGTCTCATTTACTTTGGGGCGTCCATTCTTAGACACAGGCCGAGCTATTAGTGATGTTTTCGAAGGAAAGATGACGATAAGAGTAGGTGATCGAGTGGAGGTATTCAATGAATATAAAGCACTCAGATTGCCAGCCCACTATGAAGCACTATCCATGATTCTTGTGGTGGAAAGTGATGCTACATCATTAGTGCCTTATATGAGCCTTATTGTCACGACCCAAACCGATGGGCCGCGAAGGGCATCTGGTGCTCTTACTCAACCGAGTACCAACGTAATGTATCTTTCTAATTACCCAACATGGATAAATGGTCTATAAGGGCCATATGAGGTAACAAGAATAAAACATGAGAGAACACTTGACATAAAATGACCCAACCGGATATACTGACTTATACATATGACGTACGGGCATATAACTCCAAAATAACCCCTCGTACACTGAACATAGGCCGACAAGGCCATACAATCATTAAAATACATGACATATGTCTACAAGCCTCTAAGAGTACATAGATGTCATAAGGCTGGGACAGGGCCCCGACATACCAACTAATACATGTCTAAATCATACTAACCAAATAATCAACTCCGAAGCAAATTAAGCACACCAACATCTTCCGCTGAGCTGATAGCCTACTTGGAGGACTCTGAACCTATCTATTAGACCTGCAGTCATGAAAAGCAACATCCCCAGGCAAAAGGTACGTCAATACAAATGATGTACCGAGTATGTAAGGAATGAAAATCCGTAAACAATAGACATGAGAGTAACATGGAGTAAAAGACTCAACATGTATAACTGAATAGCTCTGTGAATCATTTAATATTATAATGTCATGCATATGCATATAAATGTCTTATCATTCATGGGTTTATGCGTTCATAACATCATCAAGCCTCTGATGGCATCCCATCATATCATCTCGGCCACTGTGGGCAAATCATTAACGTATACCAGCTGATCATGTGGTGGTTCGTATATAACACCGTAACTTTTTCCCCTATCCCATATATATATATATATATATATATACCTGCATATATAATGTCATCTGGTCATGGGTCAATATAAATGAACGCAATGCATGAGAAGTACGTCAATAAAATCTTTCGGAGTGTCATAAGACCATTATGACTTTGATTAATATCATAAAATAAACTTTATCAACTTACGTATTTTCTGAGACTCATGTACAGATGATCGAATAATAGGACATGTGGGGAATCAAGAACATAAGCATCTCTAGCATTTCTATGAATAAAGTTATTTATGGAAGTTGTGCATTTTCTCGTTTCGTTTGTATCGTATGGATCATGCAAAGAGGAAAAAGGGACAGTCTTAACATACCTGAGTTGATTCTCTTGACAATCCCTCTACTACACATTAATTACGACAAAACACATGACGGCAAGATCGGAGTAGGGAAAAATCCGTATAATATTCTTGAGAAAGATTGCACTCTACTCCCTTATAATTGCAAAATCTCACATTTTGAAGGAAAGATTGAAGCAGCTCATTTTGCTAAGATGATAATGAATTTTTAGTTGAATTCTTGTTGAATATCCGTTGCCTACCATATTAATATAAGAACCTCTCTTTGTATTACAGAGGTTTTATCCTTAAATGGGTGTGGGCCCCACATTTCAAGCTTGGTGGCACATAACCTTTTCAAGTGTGCCACCTTTCAATCTCTTTAAGAGTCATAAAATTTGAAAGCGGGTGCTTCCACGTTGGGGAGGGGTTAAGTCTTATCCCAATTCTTTAATTTATCACTCAACAACTCTTTAATTAACTAGGTAATCTCCAATTACCCAATAATTAACCAATTACCCACATAATTAAGAATTATCTCAAATTACTTAAAATACTACTCACTTTTAACACACCTTACTATCATGGTTATATGGTACCTTTTATGGCACTAGTCCATAAATATCGGTTATTTTAGCTCGGGCCGCATTTTACCCCAAAATGTAAAACTTCGACGAAAATTCATTTTCTTATATTTGCTTACCCTCTCACCTTAACGAATTTACTTATCACTTATTTAAAATAGAAAAAATTCTTACAATCTCAAAATAATCTTATTCCCAAACTTACGTCGATTAACTTAAGACGAAACTACAACGTACGAAAATGCAGGATGTAACATCATTCCCCCTTCGGAACATTTGTCCTCGAATGTTGACTGATTCACTTGTCATTCTTATAAGCCATAGCTCTTGCAAATACTTTAGTACTCCTCTTTCCATCTAGGCAAAAGTTCTGTGAATGAATCCCAAAGGCCAGGGCATTCCCCCCTTTGGGCCTCTTTCTCACACCACGACTCGTGGCCGGAATCCTTCCAATCTTATAACTGTTGCTACCTTTTATCATACAGCCTGTATGACTCTGACTTTATAAGTGTGCCTATGCAACTCTTGTCTCTTTTTTCCTCCAGCTTTTATCCAATCCCTAGGCCTTACTTTGTAAACATACACAGAGCTTGGTAAGATACCTCTCTGGAATCTATAGGTATACTGAAGTTGTTTGCTCAGTACTTTGTTGAACCTACGAATATTGTTATATCTTGTTTCATAGACCTAGTTATCTATCTGTATGACTTTACTGTATCTTGATAGGTCATACTATACCATAACTCTTACTTCGATTTATCATTGCTGAGGTCTGCTACCAAACTCCAGGTTACTCTTGTTGCCTATCCTAAATGATTCCTCATTATTGTTCATTTTAAGAATGGCATCCTTATCTCCTCTCATACTTTGGAACGTTATTTATCTATCATTGATTCACCTTAATGTTCCTCCATATTTTACCACTGATAACTTGACCTTTTATGTAACACTGCCTCTAGGGCTCACGTCTTATCGGGGACATCTGGAGTAATTAGACTGATCCCCCTAGGGCGATACAATACTTCCGTAACCGTATTTCATAGCATCCTAATGTGATTCACTTACATGGGTATTATAATCATATACAGTTCTTGAAATCCCTTTTTTTCTTCAAATCATTACTCAATCGAAGGCCCAAACGTCATCCCTTATCTATCACAATCACACCCTCACTCTACTATCAGGGCAGCATTTCATTCCTTCTAGATGCTATTAGTCTTAGATTCCTTTGAGTTCATTCAGGTTGTACTGAGCCTTCTATAACTTAGAGAAACAATTAGCTCTCTTATTTTCATGGCCTTAGTCATGATCTCGGCAGCTTCTCACTCGCCCTTTCTCATCCTTGCTCCTGTCATAAAACCTTGTCGCTTTAATATACTTTAGTTTGCGACGTATACGTATCTATTCAACCTTCCTTCAACTTGCTTGCACCATAGATTTCCTTATGTTATTCTGGAACATCGAGCGAGACATCACATCATCTCTAACTCTTCTTTACTCTCTTGGCTAGATCCTTCGGTACCTAGAAACCATAGGTTGGAAGATATGCTACTGACAATGCCGCTATTATTCCTGGATACTCAATCCCCGCGCTTCTATCCTTTTATCGGAAGTATGGACTATTTACAACCTTCTACATTTGAGTATTTTGTACATTGTTCACCTTTACCTTACTACCTTAAAATATTGTATCATATCTTCTATTTATTTCATGACCTCTCTTCCACATAGGTATAATTCAAATCCATAACTTGAAGCTCTAATACAATACTTGCACCTCTGGTGCATCCAAAGTCCGATGAGAGCTTCGTACTGACTTCTTATGAGTTTGGTACTTTTCTAACTGTCTTTATCGTAGGGCCGTTATAGAATATGGTTGTTGTACTTTCTCTCTTGTACCCCTGATATTAAGAGTGATCCTGCAACGTTCTCAATTACGAGGTCTATAATTTTCTGGGTCCAATAATCAGACTCCTGATTTACTTAGTTGATGTAACTCTTCAGTTTCCTCTTCCCTCTGATCTACCTTTATGTAGGCTTAATCTATCTTCTGATCTGCGGCTCATGGTATTAGTTATTACTTTGTCCCTTAATGGAAGCTATGGAATACCCATGATACAATCTTCTAACAATTCAATCCTCTGTCTAGGACCTGGACTCAATTCTTTTTTTTACTTATAATGGAGTCTTCTACGGCTGCATGATTGTCAACATATATTCTACACGGATAATACTCTAAACTCTTTAAGTGCGTTCATAACGTAACTAAATCTGGATTATTGATCGAATAATTCTTTTTGTTTCTTCTCAAATTTCTTTAAACGTAAGTTATTACTTTTCCTGATCTTTCTGCCCCTTGGTTGAAGCCTTTCTTCCTTATTTCCTCAGTTAGTCTTTCATTGTAGTACTTAGGGAGTACCCTCTGACTCTTGTAAAGCTGCAAGCTTATTACAAGATATACTCGACGGAATTTTTTTTTTTGATGTCCTTCCTCGCCTATAATTATCTGTATACCTCCACACTCATGTGCTCATATGGTTGCTTTTGATCTGAAGTTTTGACTGTCTTCCAAGTGGAACTCTCTTTTATTTCCGTAACTTTTATACGGTACCTTTAACTACCCCAACTCCTATCTAAATATTTCTCAAGTACTATAATGTCATAACTGCGGGGTTGAATTCACTATATTGGGTTTTACTATATTTATCTTGCACAACCTGTTGATTTGTTTGTATCCTCTTGACTAGCCATGACTAGGCTCTTCCTGAATCAACTACTAACTACTCGCTGGCCCATTCTCATATCAATAATCCACGTAATCTTTCTTGTGTTATTTCCTTTATCTTCACTTACCCCTCATACTGGTTCCTTATTTATCAATAACATCCCGGGCAAGAATCCTTACTTCCTTTCCTTGATATCGTGTTTGCATAATGTTCTGCAATTGTAGCATATCTGTAGGATTTGAATAAGTGCAATCTTATCCCTTTCTCATTCTTATTGCATTCTTCCTTTATTGTTCTATAGTTACTAGAACCACTTAATTCTGAATTAATGCCATATTACTCCATATTGGCTCCTTTTGGGGAGTACTAATATTTGGAGCCACGACGATCTACCTATAGATGTTTTACCTCTTCCTCTTTAGCATCTTTTCACACCATCGATGACCCTTACCTGCCTAGCGCTAATCCTTCTGTACCAAGGATAACAAAATTCCTTACTCACGAGGGTGACACTTACTGTAACTAGCACACATAGTCCCTCAAAGTTAGTGTAACTAGCACACATAGTCCCTTAAACTTAACTTTGCTAACATTGCTTGCTTTATGAAAGCGTCTTCCTGAATGACCTTTAATGGTAATTCTTCTGTCGTCCATTCTATTATCGCTGGAACGCAAATCTGAAATTCTCATGATGCCAACCATTATCAAATCACCCAGTCTCTAATTCCTGTTTAGTTAATCTTGTTCACCAGCCCATTGATTTCTATTACTCTAGGGTCTAACTTTTCCTTTTGGTAATTGCGTTAGATTTGCGAACTTATATATCGAAATGAGGTTATAACTATATGGCCTATACTCTTTTGTTGTCATAAGGCACGTCACCTGTCGTCTTTTCCCTCACTTGACTATAGACTTTGTAATACTGTCATCTTTCTGATATACCGTTGTCATCTATGTATCAAATCTTATTCATAATGCTTCATTAACTGTCTTCTTATTTCCCGCTAACATTTTTGTCTATCATTTTATTCTGAAAACTTCTACAAGACATTCTTTTACTCTTAGCTCCCCTTGCTCCATCCACTGGCTCTTAAGGTTCCCTAACATTATCTATCTACTAGGGACGGGAGCCACAATAAGGTAATATTTATCCCTTTCAGGCTTCCAGTGCCTATCTTTGTAGTACTCATATCCAGTTGTACTGTTTTAGATTGCACCATCTAGGTGTATCACAAGGATATCTATTAACACTTTCTTAATATCATTCGGAAATATCAACTAACACAAACAATCCATTCACCATTTTGGGTTACTATAACCCTAGCCGGATTCCTGATATCTCGTCCTTCTCTTAAACTACACCTATTAGCCATCATAGGGCATAAATGAGATGGGTGTGGCCAATTATACATACCTCTGTTACTGTTGAAGGTAACTCTAAATGCTTATATTTCCCTTCCTGAGAGGTAAGTAATGATAATCTTCTAGCTGAGTACCTCGTACCCTTATGTACCATCTATTTCTTTTACTCGTTAAAACTTGTATCTACCTTCTGATTCTCTCATTGATTTTTACCATATGGGTGGATAGATATTCATGCCTTAGGGATCCTTTCCCAGAAGGTCACACGTCTTAGTACACATACGATCTACTGAAGACCTTACATTTACTCATCATAAGCATGATGCAAAATCGAGTTCCTCTGACTCAACACTTCCACAACCGCATTCAATCCCTTACCAACCGTCTTTCTAGGTGTAGGAATCACTGTATTATGAATAAGATAGAGTTTAGGAAATTGAGTTCTTACAACTGAGCTCTACCACACGATCTAGAGTAAGAGGAAAGAGTGACACTCCTAAATCCACTGTAGCCAACTGCTTATAATTGTGGTGCACGACACACCCATAAACAAGACTCTATTATACACGGCTTGTAGACTCCCTAGTACAGAACTGCTCTAATACCACTTTTGTCACGACCCAAATCGGTGGGCCATGACGGGCATTCAGTGCCCTTACTCAACCGAGTACCAACGTAATGTATCTTTCTCATCACATCAACATGGGTAAATGGGCCAGAAGGGCCGTATGAGGTAACACGAATAAAACATGAGAGATCACTCTACATAAAACGATCCAACCTGATATACTTACTTATACAATATGACGTACGGGCCTATAAGGCAAAAATAATCACTTGTACACTGAACATAGTCCGAAAAGGCCATACAATCTTTCATATACATGACATATGTCTACAAGCCTCTTAAAGTACATAGATGTCATAAGTCTGGGACAGGGCCCCGACATACCAATCTATACATGTCTAAATCATACTAACCAAATAAGCAAACCCGGAGCAAATGAAGTGTACCAACATCTTCCGCTGAGCTGATAGCCTACTTGGAGGACACGCAACCTATCTATCGGACCTGCAGGCATGACACGCAGCGTCCCCAGGCAAAAGGGACGTTAGTACAAATTATGTACCGAGTATGTAAGGAATGAAAATCCATAAACAATAGACATGAGAGAAACATGAAGTAAAAGACTCAACATGTATACCTGAATAGCTCTAGGAATCATATAATATTATAATGTCATGCATATGCATATAAATGTCATGCCATGCATGGGTATATGCGTTCATAATATTATCAACCCTTTGAGGGCATCCCATCATATCATCTTGGCCACTGTGGGAAAATTATCAACGTATACCAGTTGATCAGGTAGTGGTTCGTATATAACACCGTAACTTTTTCCCATATCCCATGTACATATATATATATATATATATGTATATGTATGTATATATATATACGCGCGCACACACACACACTTATGACATGTGTGTGTGTGTGTGTGCGCGTGCGTATATATATACACACATATATATATATATATATATATACATATATATATATACATATATACATATATATATATACATATATACATATATATATATACATATATATATATACACATACATACACACGTATACATATATTCTTGTATATAACGCCATCTGGTAATGGATCAATGTAAATGAATGGAATGCATGAGAAGTACGTCAATAAAATCTTTCAGAGTGTCATATGACCATTATGACTTTGATTAATATCATGAAATATACTTTATCAACTTACATATTAATAGGACACGTGGGGAATTAAGAACATAAGCATCTCTAGCATTTCTATGAATAGAGTCATTTATGGAAGTTGTGCATTTTCTCGTTTCGTTCATATCGTATGGATACTGCCAAAAAGAAGAAAGGGATATACTTAACATACCTGAGTATATTCTCTTGACAATCCCTCTCACACACGTTAATTGCGATAAAACACGTGACAGCAAGATCGAAGTAGGGGAAAATCTGTATAATATTCTTGAGAAAGATTGCACAGTACTCCCTTATAACTGCAAAATCTCACGTTTTGAAGGAAAAATGGACGCACCTCATGTTGATAAGATGATAATGAATTTTTGGTTTAATTCTTATTGAAGATCTTTTTCCCACCATGTTAATATAAGCACCTCTCTTTGTACTAGAGAGGCTTTATGCTTAAATGTGTGTGGGCCCCACATTTCAAGCATGGTGTCACATGAAATTTTCAAGTGTTCCACCTTTCAATCTCTTTTAAGAGTTATAAAATGGGTAAGGGGGGTTCTTCCACGTTAGGGAGGGGTTAAATCTTATCCCAATTCTTTAATTAGTCACCCAACAACTATTTAATTAACTAGGTAATCTCCAATTACCCAATAATTAATCAATTATCCACATAATTAAGTATTATCTCAAATTAGTTAAAATACTACTCACTTTTAACACACCTTATACACCTTACTATCATGGTAATGTGGTACCTTGTATGGCACTAGTCCATATATATCGGGTATTTTAGCTCGGGCCGCATTTTACCCCAAAATGACAAACTTCGACGAAAATTTATTTTCTTCGATTTGCTTACCCTTTCACCTTCACAAATTTACTTATCACTTGTTTGAAATAGAAAAATGCTTACAATCTCAAAATAACCTTATTCCCGAACTTGTGTGGATTAACTTATGACGGAACTTTAACATACGAAAATGTGGGATGTAACACCTATTTATCCTCTTGAACGAGCTTTGATTGGGGATGAAGAAGAAAGTGAAGTTGAAATGTGGGAGAAATTGAGCAATTACTTAATATGTCCTGTAGTTATGTCCATGGGTTTTGAAAATTTGAGGAGCTAGACAGGCTTATCGCTCTTGACCCCTCCTAAGCCATCTATTGAAGAAGCTCCAAGTCTAGAACTTAAGCCCCTTCCAGTGCATTTGCGCTATGATTATTTGGGAAACTTTGAGTGATTACGTCATCCATCTTGACTAACACACAAGAAGAAAAATTGCTCAGAGTACTTCGCGAGCATAAAAAGGCCATTGGGTTGACAATTGCTGACATCAAGGGAATCGGTCCATCATTTTGCATGCATAAAATCTTCCCGAAAGATGGAAACTGCCCCAGTGTTGAACAAAAAAGGAGGTTAAATCCTATTATGAACGAGCTCGTGAAGAAGGAAGTAATTAAGTTTCTCTATGCAGGTACCATCGTTCCTATCTCTGACAGCAACTGGGTACGCTCAGTTCAATGTGTGCCCAAACGGGGGGGATGACTATGATTGAGAATGAGAAAAATGAGCAAATTCCTACTAACACTGTGACGGGGTGGAGAGTTTGCATTGATTATATAAGGCTCAACAAATCAACCCGCAAGGACCACTTCCCACTTCCATTCATTGACCACATGTTGGACAGATTAGCGGGGTATGAATATTATTTCTTCCATGATGGCTATTCGAGATACAATCATATTGTAATATGCCAAGAGGATCAGGAGAAGACCACTTTTACTTATCCTTATGGCACTTTTGCCTTCAAGCGAATGCCAAGGTCTTTGTAATGCACCAGCAACTTTTCAGAGATGTATGATGGCTATTTTCACCGATAAGGTGAAACTATTTGTTGAAATTTTTATGGATGATTTTTCAGTCTTTGGGTCTTCTTATGATGATTGTTTGAAGAATTTGAGCAAGGTGTTGCCATTGTGATGAAACAAATCTGGTATTGAATGGGGAAAATTGTTATTTTATGGTGCAGAAAGGCATCGTGTTGGGTCACAGAGTATCTAGGAGCGGCATTGAAGATGATAAGGTGAAGGTGGAGGCGGTTGAAAAATTACCTCCACCTATTTCTGTGAAGGGTGTCCAGAGTTTCTTTGGACACACGGGATTCTACCGGTGCTTTATCTCCTTTGTGCAGGTTGCTTGAAAAAGATGTAACTTCCAATTTTGATGACGCCTGCCTGAAGGCATTTGAAGAACTCAAAAAGAAGGTGGTGGCTGCTCCCATTATTGTGGCACAAAATTCGTCTTTACCGTTTGAACTTATGTGTGATGCAAGTGACCATATTTTTGGGGCAGTGCTAGGCCAGAGGAAAAACAAGGTGTTTTATTCCATCTACTATGCGAGTAAGACCCTTGATGATGCACAGCTGAATTACACCACTACTGAAAAGTGATTGTTAGACGTTATGTGGGCCTTTGAGAAATTTCAGGCATACTTCGTGGGAATAAAACTTAGTCCATACCGATCATGTAGCAAATCAGGTATCTATTTACAAAAAAAAAAATCTAAGGCTAGATTGATGCGCTGGGTTTTGTTGTTGCATGAATTTAATGTATAAATAAGGGATCGAAAGGGCACCGAGAATCAAGTAGTTGACCATATATCAAGGCTGAAAAATCATGACCACGTGGAGGAGGGTGAACAAATTAAAGAAGTACTTCATGATGAGCAACTTTTTGCTATCACTAAGACCCTTCCACATGGTATGCAGACTACGTGAATTATCTTGTGAACGGGGTACTTCCTCCTGAAATTGAAACTGAATCTAGAAAGAGGTTTTTACATGATGTGAACTTCTACTATTGGGATGAGCCATATTTGTAAAAGCAATGTGCTGATCAGTTGATGAGGAGATGCATTCCAGAAAAAAAGGTAGAATCAGTGTTGTATAATTGTCATGTGTCACCTTATGGGGTCCATCATGGAGGCGATAGAACAGCTGCAAAGGTATTACAATCCGGTTTCTTTTGGCCAACTTTATTCAAGGATGTCCATGCATTTGTTAGAAGTCTGACCAATGCCAGAGAACAGGAACAATCACAAGGAGGGATGAGATGCCTATGAATAACATCCCGGAGGTTGAGATTTTCGATGTGTGGGGGATACATTTTATGGGACCATTCCTATTGTCCTGAGGAAACAAATAAATTTTGCTAGCAGTTGACTACATGTCAAAATGGGTAGAGGCGATTGCATTGCAAACAAATGATGCCATGGTGGTAGTTGCATTTGTGAAAAAGAACATATCTTCGAGGTTTGGGACTCCACGTGATTTGATTAGTGATGAAGGGAAACACTTTTTCAATCGGTTGTTGAATAACCTTCTGGCTAAATATGGAGTCCGACATAGAGTTGCAACAGCATATCATCCCCAAAAAAGTGGACAAGCTGAGGTATCTAATAGAAAAATAAAGCAAATATTAGAGAAGACGGTGAGTGTGAATAGGAAGGATTGGGCTGCAAAGTTAGATGATTCCTTATGGGCATCAGAACCACATATAAAACGCCAATTGGGGCGTCACTGTACAAATTAGTTTATGGTAAGGCATGCCAGTTGCCTGTTGAACTTGAACATAAAGCATATTGGGCCATTAAGAAGTTAAACAATAACCTTGAAGCCGTGGGCGAGAAAAGACTTTTGCTATTGAATGAGTTAGATGAGTTCAGGCTGCACTCTTATGAAAATTCTAAGCTTTACAAAGAAAAGATAAAAAGATGGCATGACAAACATATCAGGTCGCGTCACTTCGAGCCAGGACAACAGTTATTATTGTTCAATTCTAGACTAAGGCTATTTCGTGGAAGTTAAAATCGAGATGGTCAGGCCCGTTTGAGGTGGTGAGAGTCACTCCTTATGGTGTAATTGAGTTTCCAGCTATAAATAGTGAAAGAAAATTTTTGGTGAATGGACACAGAGTCAAGCATTATTGAGGAGGAATAATTAATCGTGACAAGACCAAGGTTGTACTCGCTGATGAATAAGCGAGACTCTGCGTCATGCAGCAATGTTAAATCAGGCGCTTGTTGGGAGGCAACCCAATTTTTATTGTTTTCATAGTTTAGCTTTTTAATTTTTTTTAGTTAAAATACCATAGAGTTTGCATTTTCTTTGTAGGCATAAAAATGATAGGTAGAATGGTGTAGGACATGTAAATTGAGTATATAAGAGGTTCGGGGGATCGAGATGTTCAAAAAAAAATTATCGAAAACAGCGCTCAAACTAGCGCCTCATATTGCCTGGGGCGTTGAAGGCAGTGCATTTAAGACCCCTCAGCGCCAGGTATACGGCAGAGCGCTGGGCTGGGGGGTGGACATGTATTTAAAAAAAAATTATTTTCGTTTTGTTTATTAATAAATCATACCCATAAAACCCAACCCATATACCCATCTACACTAACATTATTACCCATCTTACTACCCATACCATACCCATCCCCAACTCAACTTAAACCAACCCAATTAAACCCAACTAGCCAAATTCAAAATCAGAAGCAAAACAAAACAGAAAGTCTTGAGTACCCATAGCTTTGGAGTGCAACACTTGTGCATTTTAGATCACAAATTGTGAAGTACTGTACATTGCACCTTCGATTTTAAGTGTGGGGTAATCTTTTTGACTTGCGCGACAACCTTAGGTCAAATTCTTGATGAGTTCTCATATTCATGCTTAATTGTGTTGCAGGATATTATGGCTCGTGATGGTTCTAGAAAAGGAAAGGGAATTGGCAAGTCCTCCACCTCTTCCCCCGCGCCCAAAAAGCAAAAGCAAGGAGAAGGATCCTCGCGGCAAGATAAAGGCAAGCAAATTGCCGAGGGATCACATCAGGCACCATTGAGACCGAGGCCTCGCTTGGATTTGATCAATGATGCGGCTATTGCATGGCAAAGGGACTTCGTGTCATATGGTCGGTACATCTCCGACATAGGAATTAATACCAAGGCTTCATAAAGAAACTTTCTGGAGGTACTTGGCCAGCTACGCGCCCTAAATATGGATAAGTTCCTAGAAAAGCCCCGGACATGCAAATTTGAGCATGGTTCGGGAATTATATGCCAACTGGAATACAGGATGGGGAACTTCACATGTACGAGAAAAGGACTTGTCGATGGATAGGGGGTCGTTATGTGAATATTTGGGGGATGAGAATGTTGACTCGAGCAGACTCCAAAAATTTGTCAAAATCCCAAAATACACATTGATACGCCACACTCTTTGTGGCGTGGATTCAAATGCCAAGTGGGCCCGAAAGCAAGGAGATGTTCACCTTCACATGGTTCTCTCCAATTTTAACAGACTCATGCCAGTGGAGCACAGCGGCGACTACACTCGAGCTAGAGTGTCTGTCATATTCTTTCTAATGACTGGAAGGCCCATTAATGTGGGTAAGATTATGCTCGGTGAGATGGCCCGCACGAGATTTGGGCCACAAATTAAGAGGTTCTTCTTCGGCAACTTACTCACTCAATATATGTTATCCCGAGGAGTGCCGGAGTATCCTGGATATGATGAGGTGGTGGATGCTCCTACAGGGCTTACGGACATCACATCTTTGTTAGAGACATCGTTTAAGCTCACGCAGGATGCAAGAAACGAATGAGACGAGAACTTTAACAAGTACCTCTATAATTCCTTGAATTTATTAATGAGCAGGGTTGGTATCTCGGACAAGGAGCGTATGCATTTATGCAATGACTTGTCAAGTTCGTCCAAGGAGATGTTGGGGATTGCACCTGGCATCCCCGTTCACTCGTCGGAGGACATCAACACGATCAAAGGCTCAGACACAGAGGACGAAGTGGGTGATGATGTTACGAGGCCCATGGCTATGGTGCCTCTAGGACCTGATAATGATATGCCCGGAGCTGCTGATGGAGGGCATGCTGAGGAGGACGACTTTGACTGATAGGGAGTTTTCTTTTCACCCTGCTTTGTTTCACATTTTTGTATGCACGGGGACTACGCATACTATAAGTGTGGGGTGGGAGGAATACTACTTGTGATGTAGTTTCTATATCTTGTATCAATTTTGTTTTTTTTATTAGTCTTAATTTTTTTCTTTTATTAGTTTTTACTTAGTCTAGTTTTAGTTTTGTTTGTTTTAGAAAAAAAAATTTAGAAAAAGCTCAGACTTTTCCCGACGATGGACCTTTTGGACAATTTTCTTGAGGGATAAAGTCCGATTAAAAATACCAAAAATATTTTTTTTGGTTTTTTTAGGATAGCTAGGTAGTATCCCTTGATTTTTCTTTGGACGCCGATTCTTTTCCAAGGGTGTAGCTCGAACCGGGTAGTTTAATTTTTTTAGGAGTAGTTAGGAAGAAACTAAGTGGCTTTGAGATACTCATTGACGTGTTTTGCGCTGGCACATTAGGCTATGACATGCATTCTATTTCCCGGGTATTTTGGTTTGAATTGTGAAGTCTAAGTAAAGTAAATAGCTTATTTTGTGACGCTTTAGCTCAGTTGTTTGACTTGTATGCCACATAGTGCAATATTGCTTAATTTTCTCAATTATGTGTGCATGCTTGACTTGAGAGTTGAACATAACCGTCTTGATTGAGTCATGTGCAATGTGTGTGTGAGGATTAGTGATCTTCTGTGCTATTCTTTGTAGTCTAGAACTTGCCCCATGGGTTAATCGAAGCGAAATTGTAAGTTGTGCTAATTTAGGAGATGACGTAGGGGTTTCTTGCTTGATCATAGATGTGCTTGTCACATAAAGATAAAATTTTCCGTTGCTAACTCTTTTGAGCCTAGAGACCTTTATTTTGGCAACCACATTACAAGCTATACCCCTGTTTTGTTCTTAATTTGAGATTGTTGAACCTTTACCTCCTAAGGCACTTAGTCGCTAAAAGAAGTAAGGTGAGATATTGGGGAGTAGCTTTTGAGTGGAACCATGGAAGGGCGCAATAGTTCACTAAAGACGAAATCAAAAGTCACTAGACGATGAACTTTAATGTATGGAGTGTGTATAGAAAAGAAAAAAAAGAAAAAAAAAGAAAAATTGCAAGAAAACAAAAAAAGGATAGTTAAAGTATGTCAAAAAACATACACCTCCAATTCTTGTTAATTTGTGCTAGTAGGAGTATAAATGCGCTTAATTGAAAAAAAAGGGCTATGTTATATATGGTTTGTGGCAAGCGAATTGGTTGAGAAGAATATGTGTTTCAGTCGTGAGTATAGTGTATTAAAGTGCTTAGGAGGGTTAGTCACTATTCCTAAATGTATCATACACATCCCTTAGACTACATTACAACCTTAAAGTCCTAATTGATCCTAGATTTGGCTAGCTTAGATTAGTAGAGATATACACTATGGGCAAGCTTATGGTACGACCACGGGATGCATATAAATTCTTTGTGAGAGTGAGAAGATTTTGTTCAATTGTGTGATGTCCTTAAATTATATTCAAAAGCATATTTGAATGTGTGAAATAGTCTGTATTCACTCTTTTGTTTGTTGGTGAGGGCACATGATCTCGTGAATGATTGGTAATGTTGTAAACTTTTCTGTTGGGTAAGTGCATGACTTGAGAGTGCTTAGTGGTTACAAATCGTCTTTTGAGGTTGGGTGGTTACAAATAGGTTGGTGGAATTGATTGAATTGAAATGTTATACTTGTGCATACTTAAACGGGAAGAACGTGAATTTTTTTATGTTTATGCTTGATTGCCGATATTCCTCATTGTCAAGGGTAGAGTGTGTGGTTAAAAAAAATGAAGTGCTCCTCTATAGTTGAGATTTGTACGTAGTTGTGGGTATATTTGATAGTACCATTGCCCGAGGACGAGCAAGAGTCGAAGTGTGGGGTATTGATGTTTAACTTAAAGTGTATATATTTATATGTATATCGCCTCATATTTTACTTTTGTTTTATCGATTTAGGATGTAAAATGTGTTGATTTATATTAATTTGAGGTATTTTTATGTGTAGGAATGATCCGGGAAATATTGGGGGCGATAGGTGCGAAATTAGAGCCAAACCAGACGAAAATAAGAAAATCAGCATTTTCAGCGCCACATGCAGCACCCCATGCTACCTGTGGCGCCAGAATCAGTATGTGCAAAATACCAGCGCCAGAGATGGTGCCTAGCACTGGGCTGGGCGCTGAAGGCATGAATTCAGTCCAAATTCGCCCAGGACAAGGTTATTTCGGCCTTAGACCTACCCAACACGTATAAAAGCAATACTAAACTTATTTGTGGGGGGTGACACCACTTCTGAGGGAGAGTATACACGATAAACATTCGGAAGCGAAGAGATCTCAGTTTTCTTCATCTTTTATTAGTATTTTCAATTATTCAACACTTATGAAATTGATTGCCATTTTCATGAGTAGCTAAAAACCCATTGTTCTAGGGTTGTGATTTATCCATGAATATTGTTATTTAACGTTGGCTTAACCTTGATTACAGTTCACTAATATAAGGTTGTTTCTTCAATTCTGTGATTAATTGCTTAATTGTCTGGCCAGCGGTTAGATTCTATTTACTATCTATGTTATGCTTGGGAAAGTCGTGTTCAGATTAGAGAAGAATTAAAGAGCACGATCTTAACTCTTAGGGGAGGAGAATTTGTGGTTAGGATAAGAATATACCTAGTCACTGTGCTTAATTAGATATCGTAATCTTAATGTGTTCCTAATAGATTTATTTCATAGGAATATATGTATAAATCTATTTTGAATAGGCGAGTAGTACTTCGGGAGAAGGCTATGAGAGCAATTATCGATTAATTAGCAACCATGAGTGAATTGTATGAAAGGGAGAGTTAATTAAAACACAACAGGATTGGTGAATCAATCACAACCCTGGAATATTTGTCTCTACTGAATACACAAAAATCAATTTGCTACTTGATCGTTTAGTTACTACTTAGAATTATAGTTTAGTATAATCATATTCTTGAACTTGATTTTGGCTTGACTGAATAACAATTTTGGTAAATTTAGCAGGTAGTTGATAAAAGTCTATGTGGGTTCGACACTCAACTTATCATTTTATTACTTGTACGACCATGTATACTTGCATGTGCGTTTGGGAGCAACAACTCACTTAGAGAAATAGTCAGTCATAAATAAAACGAATTTAACTTTACCTGGGGTCGATGGAAGAGGGCCGACAATGTCCATTCCCCATTTCATGTCCGTCCATGGGGATAGGACTGAATGAAGTTGCTCTCCAAGCTGGTGGATCATCGGTGCGTACCTTTGGCACTTATCGCATTTTCGAACGAATTCTTTAGTATCTTTCACCATATTGGTCCAATAATATCCCGCTCTGATAACTTTGTGAACTAGTGATTCGGCACTGGGATGGTTCCCACAAGTACCCTTGTGAACTTCTCGTAGGAATTAATCGGTGTCTCCTGATCCCAAGCATACTGCCAATGGTTCATCGAATGTCCTTCGGTACAATGTTCCATCTTCGGCCAATGTAAATCGAGTAGCTTTTGTTCGTAAAGTCTTTGATTCCTTAGGGTCCGATGGGAGCTTCCGATTTTTTTAATACTCGATATATTTAATCCTCCAATCCCTAGTCAGGCTTGTGGAGTTTTTTCGGCATGGCCTTCCTTGATTACTGACTTCAAAAGTTGTACGATGGTCCACAAGCTGATTTCACCTTCTTCGACCGATGACCCCAAATTCGCAAGGGCATCGGCCTCACTATTTGTTTCTCGTGGTACATGTTGTAAGGTCCATTATTTAAACCAATGTAATGTTACCTACAATTTAACCAAGTACCTTTGCATTCGATCCTCTCGAACCTCGAAGGTTCTGTTGACTTGGTTTACCACCAGTTGGGAGTCACATTTGGCCTCGATGACCTCCGCTCCCAAGCTTTTATCCATGTCGAGACCTGCAATCATGGCCTCGTACTCGGCTTCATTGTTAGTCAACTTAGAAGTATTGATAGATTTCCTAATTGTATTGGATGTGGGCGGCTTTAAAATGATACCTAGACTAGACCCTTTCACATTGGAAGCGCCGTTTGTAAAAAGGGTCCACACCCCCGATGATGTACCCAATTTTAACAATTGGCATGATGTCTTCCACGAAGTCTACTAAGATTTGAGACTTGATAGATGTTCGGGGTTGATACTCGATATCATACCCACTGAGTTCGATGGCCCATTTGGCCAATCGGCTAGAGAGTTTGGGCTTATGCAAAGCATTACAAAGAGGATAAGTGGTCACCACAAAAATTAGGTGACACTGAAAATATGGTTTTAGTTTCCTAGAGGCGCTTATTAAAGTAAGCGCTAATTTTTCTAAGTGTGGGTACCGGGTCACGGCCTCACCTGAAGTCCGACTAACATAGTACACAGAAAATTGCATACCTTGCTCTTCTCGAACTAAGACCCTACTTACCGCGACTTCTGAGACTGCCAAATATAAATAGAGTTGCTCGTCCCTTTTCGAGGTATGAAGCAATGGTGGGCTCGAGAGATACCGTTTTAATTCTTCCAATGCATGTTGGCATTCTGGGGTCCAGGCGAAATTGTTCTTCTTTTTGAACAATGAGAAGAACCTATGAATTTGATCTAAAGACCTCGAGATAAACCAGTCCAAGGCGGCTATCCGACCTGTCAATCTTTGCATGGCCTTGAGCGCTGTCCACGATTGTGATGTCTTCGATTACCTTGATTTTATGGGGGTTGATCTCGATCCCCCGATTCGACACTATAAAGTTGAGGAATTTGCCCGAACCAACTCTGAAAGCACATCTCTCGAGGTTGAGCTTCATGTTGTATTTTCTCAATATGTTGAAGGTTTCCTGCAAATGTGTTAAATGGTCCTCTGCGCGTAGGGACTTAATTGGCATATCGTCAATATATACCTCCATTGATTTACCCTTTTTTCTTCGAATATTTTTTTCACTAGGTGTTGGTAGGTAGCACCAATTTTAGTCTAAATGGCATTATGTTATAACAATATGTGCCATATTTAGTGATGAACAAATTCTTTTCCTAATCCTCCGGGTTCATTTGAATTTTATTGTACCCCGGAGTAGGCATCGAGAAAACTAAGGATCTCCTGGCCGGTCGTGCCATCGATCATGCGATCGATATTCGTCAGGGGAAAAAGAGTATTTGGGACATGCTTTGTTTAAATCTTTATAATCTACGCACATCCTAAGTTTTTGCCCTTCTTAGAACTACCACTACATTTGCTAACCATTCGGGATATTTTACTTCCCGAATGGATCCTATTTTCAGAATCTTAGTTACCTCGTCCTTGATAAATGCATGTTTTACCTTGGAATGGGGCCTTCTCTTTTGTTTCACCGGTCTAAACTTCGGGTTCAGGTTCAATCGATGTGTTGTGATCTCTGGTGGGATCCGTGTCATATCTAAGTCGGACCAAGCAAAACAATACATATTATTAATAAGAAATTTAATGAGTTTTTCCCTGAGTTCGGGGGTTAACCCCGTACCCAGGTATACCTTTCGATCGAGTAGGTATTCGATCAATATAACTCGTTCCAGCTCTCCGACTATTTATTCGGTGGCGTCGAAATCTTTGGGGATGATGAAGGATCGAGGGATCCGGTAGTCATCGTCCTCTTTCACTATCTGCTTTTCTGACTGAGTCAAGGCTGGTGGCTATTGTTGCTATTTGGCCTCCTATTTTCCTTTGACCTCCGATCCCTTTGTTGACGAAAGTGCCGATATTTTTATCACCTCATCGACCTCAAACATTTCTTTTGCAGTATGTTGCTCCCCATATACCGTTTTCACTCCATCTGGTGTTGGGAATTTCAACATTTGGTGGAGAGTCGAAGGGACTGCCCTCACATTATGGATCCAAGGCCTTCTGAGTAGGGCGTTGTACCTCATGTCGCCCTTAATTACATGGAACTGTGTTTCTTGGATAGTCCCAGCTACGTTCACCGGTAAAATGGTTTCTCCTTTAGTTGTTTTGCTGGCCATGTTGAAACTATTCAGGACCCGAGTTGTGTGTATGATTTGATCCTGCAGGCCGAGCTGCTTCACGACCCTCGATCGAATGATATTTTACGAGCTACCTGGATCGATTAAAACACGCTTAACTTGAATTTTCTTCATAAAGATAGAAATTACCACAGCGTCATTGTGGGGTTGAGAGATTCCTTCTGCTTCCTCATCGTTAAATGATACGGTGCCTTCTGGCACATAATCTCGGGTCCGTTTTCCCTGAGTAATTAATACTTTAGTGCGTTTGAACACGAGCCCTTGTGGAATATCGACCCCACCGAATGATCATATGGATCACATGTTGTGGCTCTTCCTGTTTGTTTTTCCTGTTGGCGTCCCTTTCTCTAAAATGGTTTTTGGCTTGATCACTTAAGAACTCTTGAAGGTGGACCTCATTGGATAGACGGGATACCTCCTCCCTCAGTTGTTTACAGTCTTCGGTTCTGTGGCCATGCGTGCAGCCTATTGAAAGTAGGCTCGAAGTGATGGGACTTTTGAGCCCGAGCTGAGTGAAGTCTCGATCCCCGTGCTCTTTGGCCTATATGTTCTTAAATATTGGCCCTTAATCTTTAATATTGGCCCTTAGGCTCTTTTAGGTTGGCCATTAGGCTCTTTTAGGTTGATCCTTAGGCTCTTTTAGGTTGGGCCAATTCGGCCTCTAAAGTGGCTATATTTTTTCCCTCTTTCCAGCTAAAAGACTTAGTGAAAAATTTGGTATGCCTTAGCATGTGTTTTTTGTACTCGTTGGATTATTTAAAGGTTCGATCGATTTGGACCTCGTTTGTAATTCGTTGTGTAACGATAATTGGATACCTCTTGAGGTTTTTCGAAGGTTGATATTATCGAAGCCTCAAAATTATTCGAGGGTTGGTTTTATCGAAACCCTTTATCATTTGCTTTTGCCGAGGGTAGTCTGATTTTTCGATTTTTCGAAGTGTTCAAAGGCCTTTCAATTTATGGCGGAAGTCGGACGTCTCCGAGCCGCATTATTTCAGTCGTAGTCTTTTCATATGACCGTAGTCTTTCATATGGTCGTAGCCTTTCATATGGCCGTAGCCTTTCATATGGCCGTAGCCTTTCATATGGCCGTAGCCTTTAGTCCCTGAGTATGGTGGCCTTGTCCTTTGTATTGAGGGGATGCCTCTTTGAGGTCTTATGAGTTTGAATATGCCTCTTTGAGGTCTTATGAGTTCGAGTTTGCCTCTTTGAGGTCTTATGAGTTCGATTTTGCCTCTTTGAGGTCTTATGAGTTCGAGTTTTTGATGACTCGATGTGTTGAATGTCGATGACAGTCCCCGAGTATTCGGGGTGCATTTGCATTATGGACCTTCAGCCGTTTCTCGTAGAATTATAAGTGTGAAACTCGTATAATAGTTGATTTCTTTGAAACACAAAGTGTTTTGATATAGCAAAAAATCTTCTTTGAATAATTGATACATGCGTACATGTTTTGCCGTTGGGGGCTCGATTATTCTATATGGACACGGTTCATTTGACCGTTTGGTCCATTACAAAATTCTCCTATCAAGGCCTTCATTGGTGTGAATTGTTTTCTTCAAAAATACAACCTCCGAGGGTAATGCCCCCCAGTATTCGAGGTTGATTAAGAAGAAACTTTGAATACTTTGTTGAATTCCCCTTAGGTAGCATATAAATGTTGCCTCGTTAAAAAACTTGCCGGAAAACCCCATTGGGGATAAAACCCGATCTAAGGGAAAAAAAGTGCAACGCATGGTTTAAAACCCAAGATCTTCGAGTTGAAGGATGCTACGATATCTCCAGTCGAAAATCTGCAAGGAGTTAATCTTAAATATAAATGAAAAAGGGGAGAAGGTCATACCTTAGCAATAATATCGTTTGATCAGTGATATGTTCCAATTCTTTGGTAGTTGCTCTCCTTCCATTGTACTAAGTTTGTAGGATCCTTTCCCTACGACTCCGAGGACTCAGTACGGTCCTTCCTAATTGGGGCCTAGTTTCCCTTCATTCGGGTCTCAAGTATTGAGGGTGACTTTCCTTAGAACTAAGTCCCCGACTTTGAAATGGTGAAGGTTCGCCCTTCTATTGTAATACCTCTCGATCCTTTGCTTTTGCGCGGGTATTCGAACTAGTGCGGCTTCACACTTTTCATCTAATAGTTCGAGACAAGTGTTCATAGCCTCGTGGTTCGAATCCTCAGTAGTATGCTGAAACCTGACGCTAGGTTCCCCGACCTCGACCGGAATCAACGCTTCGGACCCAAACACCAAAGAAAATGGGGTTTCCCCCAAGCTCGACTTTGATGTTGTTCGATATGCCCATAGCACCTCGGGCAATACTTCTCTCCATTTCCCTTTAGCATCATTCAACCTCTTCTTCAAGTTTTGAATGATGGTTTTGTTTGTGGACTCGGCCTGGCCGTTTGCGCTTAGGTGATAGGGCGTAGATAGAATCCTTTTGATTTTATGGTCCTCGAATAATTTTGTCACTTTGATGCCGATGAACTGTTTCCCATTGTCACATACTATTTCGGCGGGTATCCCAAACCGACACACGATGTTGTCCCATATGAAGTCATTGACTTCTTTTTATATTATCTTCTCGAATGCCTATGCTTCCACCCGCTTTGAAAAGTAGTCAGTCATAAACAAAATAATTTAGCTTTACCTGGTGTCGTTGGTAGGGGGCCGACGATGTCCATCCCCTATTTCATGAATGGCCACGGGCATAGGACCGAATGGAGGAGTTGTTCACCGAGATGATGGATCATCGGTGCGAACCTTTGACATTTATCACACCTTCGAACGAACTCCTTAGTATCTTTTTCCATGTTATCCAAGTAATACCTGCTCTAATAACCTTGCGAACCAAAGAGTTGGCACCAGAGTAGTTTCCACAAGTGCCTTCATGGTTTTCTCGTAGTACATAATCGGTGTCCCCCGGTCCCAAGCACACTGCCAGTGGTCCATCAAAGGTTCTTCTATATAGTGTTCCATTTTCATCAAGTGAGAACCGAGCTTCGTTGGCTCGTAAGGCTCTCGATTATTTTGGGTCCGAGGGGAGCTTCCCGTGCTTCAAGTATTCGACGTACTTATTCCTCCAATCCCACGTCAAACTTTTTGAATTAATTTTTGTATGGCCTTCTTCGACCACCGACCTCGACAATTGGACGACAGTCTCTGGGACAATATCATCTTCTTCAATCGACGACCCCAAATTTGCAAGTGCACCGGCCTCGTTGTTCTGTTCTCGAGGTACATGGTCCAGTGTCCATTCCTTGAAGAAATGCAATGCTACTTGAAGTTCGTCGAAGTACCTTTGCATTCTATCTTCTCGAACCTTGAAGCTTTTGTTTACTTGGTTTACTACCAAAAAGGAGTCACACTTGGCCTCAATGACCTCTGCTCCTAGGCCCTTGGCCAGTTCGAGACCTGCAATCATGGCCTCATACTCGGTCTCATTGTTAGTTAATTTAGAAGTTTTGATAGATTGTATTATCATATTGCCCGTAGGTGGTTTTAAAACAATACCGAGCCCGGACCCTTTCACATTCGAGGCACCGT
The DNA here is from genome assembly GCA_005239505.1 of Nicotiana paniculata. Taxonomy (NCBI): domain Eukaryota; kingdom Viridiplantae; phylum Streptophyta; class Magnoliopsida; order Solanales; family Solanaceae; genus Nicotiana; species Nicotiana paniculata. The sequence goes on along the minus strand of MDKI01248607.1, from coordinate 40,587 downwards.
CCGCGAAGAGGGTCCATACCCCCGAAGATGTACCTATTTTTAGCAAGAGTTCCTTCTCTACTTCGGGTACGAGGGCAGGCGTAAAGTCATCCACGAAGTCTGCATAAATTTGGGACTTGATAGCGTTTCGGGGTTGATATTCGATATCATACCCTCCAAGTTCGATGGCGCACTTGGCCAATCGGCCCGATAATTCGGGCTTATGCAAGATATTTTGAAGTGGCTATGTAGTCAATACACATATAGGGTGGCATTGAAATATGGTTTTAATTTCCTAGATGCGCTTATTAGTGCAAGTGCTAACTTTTCTAAATGCGGGTACCTGGTTTCAACATCCTCTAGTGTCCGACTTACATAATAAACAGGAAATTGTGTACCTTGTTCTTCTCGAACCAGCACGCCACTTACTGCTACCTCGGACACGGCTAAACACAAGTAGAGTTTTTCATCCTCCTTCGAAGTACGAAGCAAGGGTGGGCTCGAGAGATACCATTTTAATTCTTCTAAGGCTCGTTGGCACTCCGGAGCCCATGCAAAGTTGTTCTTCTTCTTGAGTATGGAAAAGAAATGATGACTCTAATTTGATGATAACGAGATAAATCGACCTAGGGCAGCTATCCGTCCAGTTAGTCATTGTATGGCTTTCTTATTGTTTACGACGGTGATTTCCTCGATGGCTTTGATTTTGTTGGGGTTGATCTCGATCCCCCTGTTCGACACCATGAAACCTAAGAACTTGCCCGAGCCAACTCCAAAAGCGCATTTCTCGGGGTTGAGTTTCATATCGTACTTTCTTAATATGTCAAACGTTGCCTACAAATGAGTCAAATGGTCCTCTGCACCGCAGAGACTTAACTAACATATCATCAATATAAACTTCCATAGATTTTCCTATCTAATGTTCAAACATTTTATTAACTAAGCGTTGGTATGTAGCCCCTGCATTTTTTAGCCCGAAGGGCATTACGTTATAGCAATATTTACCATACTTCGTGATAAACGAAGTATTTTCCTGATCCTCCAGATTCATTCGAATTTGATTGTACCTGGAGTAGGCATCGAGAAAAGTAAGGATCTCGTGGCCGGCCGTAGCATCGATCAAATGATCAATGTTGGGCAATGGAAAAGAGTCTTTGGGAATGCCTTATTCAAATCTTTGTAGTCTACAAACATTCTAAGTTTGTTTCCCTTTTTAGGGACTACTACTACATTATCTAGCCACTCGGGATAGTTTACTTCCCTAATGGACCCTATCTTAAGAAGTTTGGTTACCTCGTCTTTGATGAATGCGTGCTTTACCTCTGACTGAGGCCTCATCTTTTGTTTCACCGGTTTAAATCTGGGATCGACACTTAATCGATGGGTGGTTATCTCCGTGGGATCCCTGTCATATCTAAGCGGGACCAAGCAAAGCAATCAATTTTATCGATAAGGAATTGAATGAGTTTTTTCTTGAGTTCGAGGGTTAATCTCGCTCCTAGGTATTACTTTCGTTCCGGAAGATACTCGACAAATATCACCTGTTCAAGTTACTCGACCGTGGACTTCATCGCGTATGACTCCTCGGTGGCAACGAAAGCTCGAGGAGTTAGGAAATCTTCTTCTTCGTCCTCGACCACCTGTTCCTCGATCACCTGTTCCTCGGGCTCAAACGAGGATATAGGTTGTGATTTCTATTTGGCTACCTGTTTGTCCTTGATGCTCGAATTTTCCGAAGTATATGGCGTCGATACTGGTGCCAAGTCATGGACTGCAAACATCTCCTTAGTTGCATGTTGCTCCCCATATACCGTTTTCACGCCATCTTTTGTTGGGAACTTCATCATTTGATGAAGGGTTGATGGAACTACCCTCATGTTGTGGATCCACGGCCTTCCAAGCAAAGCATTATACCTCATGTCACCTTCGATGACATGAAACTTTGTGTCTTGTATGGTTCCGTCCACGTTTACTGGGAGGATGGTTTCCCCCTTCGTTGTTTCACTTTCCATGTTGAATCCATTCAAGACTCGAGATGCTGGTATGATTTGCTGTTTACCTCGAAAATACGAGTAACAATTAAATTTGATTTGGTCAAGCAACCCTAGCTGCTCTACGACTCTCGATCTGATTATATTTTCTGAGCTACCTGGATCCACGAGAACACGTTTAACTTGAACTTTATTTAAAAGAATAGAAATTACCAGTGCATCGTTGTGAGGCTGAGATAAGCCTTCGGTGTCTTCCTCATTGAATGTGAGGGTGTCCTCGGGCTTTTTGTAGTCCCGAGTCCGCTTCTCCCTTGTGATTGATACTTTGGTGCGTTTGAATATGGGTCCCTGTGGGACGTCGACTCTGCCTATGATCATGTGAATTACATGTTGGGGCTCCTCATGTTCGTTCTTCCTGTTGGCGTCTCTTTCTCTGAAGTGGTTCTTGGCCATGTCACTGAGAAATTCTCGAAGATGCCCCTCATTGAACAATCGGGCTACCTCCTCTCTTAGTTCCTGCAACCCTCGGTCCTGTGCCCATGTGTACCATGATACTTGCACATCAAGTTGGGATTCCTTTGAGAAGGATTAGTTTGTATGGTTTTAGGCCATCTGGTATCTCTGATTAACTCAATGGCCGAGACGATACTTGAGGCATCGACGCTAAAGTTATTTCTGACAGTCAGGGTGCCTCTGCCGGTCTTGAGTGCCTGTCGAATATGGTCTTACTCATGAGTCCCCTAGAATTCTGAACTCGATCTGCTCTTCGATCATTCTGAGGTACATTACGCCTCGAGCGGTTCCTTCGGTATTCGATGTACGGCTGATACCTCTCCTTACTCGGTCTTGGTTCCCTGTCTACTTCTCTCGAATCTTTTGTTGCTAACCTGTAAGGATAAACAGAGCCCGAGGGGGCTCCCAACTGTTCATCTTCAACTCTAATATTCAATTGATATCTGTTATGCACATCCTCCCAAGTTACAGTGGGGTACTCAATCAAGTTTTGTTTTAACTGCCTCGATGCTATTGAGCTCTACTCATTTAGCCCCTGAGTGAAAGCTTGTACAGCCTAGTCATCAAAGACTGTTGATAACTCCATTTGTTCCATTTGTAACCGGGGCACAAACTCCCTCAACATCTCGTTGTCCCTTTGTTTGATTTTGAATACATCTGAATTCCTTGTTGCAACCTTTATAGCACCAGCATGTGCCTTTACAAACGAATCTGCCAACATGGCAAACGAATCAATAGAGTTCGGGGGAAGGTTATGGTACCAAATCATGGCCCCTTTGGACAAAGTTTCCCCAAAATTCTTTAGTAGAACAGACTCGATCTCGTCGTCCACCAAATCATTTCCCTTTATACCACAAGTTTATGTGGTGATGTGGTCATTTGGATCGGTAATCCCGTGGTATTTGGGTATGTCCGGCATGCCAAACTTTTTCGAAATAGGCTTCGAGGCCGCACTCAGGGGAAAAGGTTTTTATACAAACTTTTTAGAGTCCAGTCTTTCAAAATCGGAGATTCTCCCGGTATTTGGTCGACCCTCGAGTTGTACGTTTCCACTTTTTTATAGTTGTCCTCGATCCTTTTCTCTCCCGAATCGATCCTCTGTGCCAGTTCTTCGAACATTCTCATGATTGTGGGGTCAGTTCCTGAACCATTGTTGCTCAACCTTTCTGGGACTAGTTCAGCACGATGAGTAGTCTTTGGTCCCACCACACTCGGGGTCTTTTGCTAGCTTTGCAACTGAGCGATGGCAATCTGTTTTGCTTGCAACATTTCGAAAATCACTTGGAGACTGACTTCCCCATCTCCTCGACCTTGTGTTCTTTGGCTGGGTTGAACTTCTCCATGCACGCTTCCTCCGACGTCTGTGCCCAAGTCGACGTTTATAGCAATGTATAAACCAACATCGGATGGGTTAGGATCTGATGTTACCCCAAGGTTGAGAAGTGGCACATCGGCCCCTGAAGTTGTTGCATTTTCATTTTCCCCGTGGAATCCGAGGCCGTTGTTACCATACACTGGTGTATTTGCTGAGTTCGACATGTTTTAGCTTGAAACCAAACAATCTTTGACAAGAAAAAGTGTGAAGAATAACGTGTGTTATCAGAAAAATAGCACTGAAATAATCACTATTATCTCTAGCCCCACGGTGGGCGCCAAAATGTTTACCTCGAAAATATGAGTACCAATTAAATTCGATTTGTGGTTTTAAAGATATGTGATCTAGTCCAATACTAATTAATAAACAAGTAATGTAGAGTATGAATAAGAAGAATTGATGAACCAAATCGGTATTGCTAGAGTAGTAGAGACCTCGAGCTCGATGACCTCTGTTGATACCCAATTTTTTCTCAAATTATTTTCAAAATTTGTATATATACCTTCAAACACTCTTTATAATAACTGGTATTTTTTCGAAATTTTCAATATTTTTATTAAATTCTTTTCCAATTTATTCAATATTTTTATATTCAATAATTATTCATAAATTGTATTATAAATAATTTCAAAATATTTCCCAGTTCAATATATCATTTTTAATCCTATTAAGATTTAATTATTTCACAAATTAGCCAATTTGGCATTATTTGACCATAATTACAATAATTTTTCAACAATAGCCTAATTGTACATTTTATACCATTTAAATCAAAAAATATTTCATTTTATATTTTTTATATTCATTAATTACCTTAATTTCATTTATTTAGCATTACTTTCATTTTATATAATTATTAGCTATTTTTTATTAATATTTATCTATTTTTAATGGGTATTTAACTAATAGCCACTTTTAATTTCAATTCTAGCCTAATTTCACCGGGGGCCCTACCCAATTTAATCAACCCAATTACCCAAACCAGGCCTAAAATCCTTCCCGGCCCAACCCCACGACTAATATAAGCCATTGATCAATTTAAATCAACGGCCCAGATTAGTGTTACCATAATTAAACCTAGACCTACCCCCCACCGACCCCTCATTTTCACTCGGTCTCTCCTCTTTCTACTCTCTCGCTCTCTATCTCTCTAGTTCTCTCTAGAGACCTCTGGTCTCTTCACCTCCAATGAGGTATGTTCGTCTTCCCTGGCTAGTTCCCTCGCCGGAAACTATGGTCTCCCATTATCTCCGGGTTACTGCTCCACCCTACACCGGTCTAATGACACCCTAAGTCCCTCAAGCAAACCTATAGTGGTTAAAATCCTACCCATGGTCCCTCATGCCATCTTCCGGACTCCTCCGGCCGTCTAAGTAAGAGCCATGACTTTTCCGGCTAACGCTGACAATATCTTTAAGGTTTTTCTTGTTTCTCTAGGCTCTCTGAAAACCTAACTCCTGATATTTTTACGATTTCTTTTAGATTTGTCTTAGATCTGTGTATATCATGAAGCTTTTACATGTTTTCTTCGAAAACCTTCCTATTCTAAGCGATCTTTCATCTCAAAATTAGGGTTTCATCACCCCTCTTCCAAAAACGATTTTTCTTCTGTTTTAATATCATTCTCTGATTCTTTCTATGATTCCATGATTTACTCGTAGTTCTCTTTTCATTTTTGACTTACAATGCTGAAAACCCTAGGTTTTTCCCTAACTCTGAGTCTGTCTTTAACTGATATGTTTGTTTAAATGCATGGACTCTTATTTCTCATAAATGTTTAAGCATTCTGTGATTTTACCCTATTTTTTCTTATTAGGGTCCCTGACTATGTTCTCTTTGCTTATATCATGTTCAATGTTACTGCTTTGTCTCTAAACCTGTGTGCTTTTGCTACTTTAGTCACTAGGGTTTCAACTCTCTGATTCCCATTGTTCGTTTAGATGTGTGCTAGCCTCGAATCTCTGATTCTATGTGATTCTTTACCTTGCTATGATTTTACTTGCCTATTATTTGCCTAACTGATTTTGTTCATGTCTGAATCCCTAACTCTTTGCAACTTTACCTTGTTTGCACCCCTGATTCTTGGAGATTTGAAAAGCCCTACTGATTTCTTATGAGATGTTCTTACCGACTTCCAACTTTGTTTTCTTACCTTATTACATAATTGATTAACTGTTAACTGATTACTATTTCCTTAAGTGATATCTTGTGAACCTAGTCTCAATTGTATGCTTGAATTGGGGTGAAATTGTTTCCTTATATGTTACAGGCATAAGAACTTTCCTTAATTGTTATTTTACCTACTAGTCGTTTGAGTTTAACCCCTTCAATTAAGGGATACCTAATTGCCTATTGTACTTACACTGTTCTTATATTCCTCTAAGTTATATATGGTCCTTTCCTTATTTAATACTCACCGTGTGAATCACTCCCTTGATTATAAGATACTTGTACTAATTGCGTACTGATTGATACTCCGTCCCACAATCACTGGTTAATTCTGAATTTTTCCTTATTTTTCATCAATTTTTCAAACTATATATACACTCTATTCATTCATTACAGACACGAACCAATCTGTTCAAAAATCTCTCTCTCTCACACACAATTAAAAAGACTCTCTACTCACTCTCTTCTATGCTAACTACAATTCTATTAGTCGGCTGCAAGCCAAGGCTAACCATTGTGCATCTCCTACTTTCCTGTTTGTGTTACTACTTCTTCACTTCACTAGTATGTTCTAATTTATATTTCAGCCCTCAAACCAACATGTTTCTACTACTGTTGTAATTCAGTATGCTTCCAATTTGCTTACTTACTCTTCAGCATGTATCTAGGATCCTGAACTTCCCTCTGCATGTTTAAATTAGGCTTTATTTGTTTATGACCATCATGTTTCTGTACACTTAGCACCTGCTTCTTACATGCCTATGACTGGTACATTAGTTTAACCATGGCCTTAGTTGTTAATCTAACCTAGCACTTTACTGTACCCCCTGATCCTCCAGACCCTTAGGAGTTTCTGATTGTATGTCTATGTGTGTATCTGCCTGCTGCATATCTACCTTTACATGCTCTGTATTTGTCCCTCAAATCCCATTACCCCTGTTTGTGATTGTTGGACTATCCTTGGTCCTTTGTGTGATGTTAGTTTCCATTGCCTTCTTCAAAAACTGTTTTTTTTTACTTACCCTTTCTCAAAATTGTTCCTTACTTAAATCCTTTTAAATAAAAAGCACTCTCTTATATACTCTTAGAAGTCTAAGTTCAGCCCCTTTCGTGTGAGCACTGCTTTGGGGACCCTTTGAGTCCCTCTAAACTCTGACACACAAGGCTGGCACTTCCACACTGCACATGCTTAACTCTTTGGCTATGTCTGGGTGTGAGCACTGCCCGGGAGCCCTTGAGGTCCTCAGGGAACTATGACACATCCGGATTATGAAAGTCTATGCAACACCAAAGGCATTAAGGTTGGGAAGATCTGGGCTTAATTGAAGGCTCCCTATAGAAGTAACTTTCTTATTTTTCCTTTGGTTGTATAATTCATAATTCCCTGGCCTGTAATAATTTATAAACAACTCAGGGGATGGAAAGTGAAAAGGGAGGGGGTAACTACGCATGCGTTAGCTATTAAAGGGATAGAAATCATGTTATTAGACTGTATTTCCTATCTATGCAATAGAGATCATATTTAGGCCCATATGTTCAAATTCATTCATTAGAAACCATGCTATTAGACTTTATTTCCTACCTGTGCAATAGAGATCATGTTTAGGCCCATATTCTCAAATTCATGCATTAGAAACCATGCTATTAGACTTTATTTCCTATCTGTGCAATAGAGATCATGTTTAGGCCCATATGTTCAAATTCATGCATTAGAAATCATAATTATTAGGTCTCATACCTACTGTTTCAGCATGTTCACTTTTACTTAGAACAATCCTGCTAATAAATGGTATTCTCTACTATCATGTTCCACACTGCCATGTACGCTTAAAAATCTTGTCCCATGCTAAACAACATTAACATAAATTATCACTCCAGCATCTTCTGAAACCATGATTAATACTGTGACTACTGAGTATTTAGAAGACATGCTTAGGAATTCTGCATATGCATCATTCTGCATCTCTACCTGTGCATTAGATATCATGTTATAGTGTCCTAATCGCTCAACTACATCTAGTCTAATTACTGAGGTATAAAAAGGTATAACAACCTCACTCAGTTTTCTCTAAAAACAACTTGTAATGCTTCTGTGTTCTGAAAAAACCTAGAACAACATGTTTAGGCAATAATTTGCAACAGTTCCTCTAATAATTCTGTTAATATACACGGTCCCCCGCCTAGGCAAGCCTTGGGTGACTAAATTTCCAAAAATTAGAAATTTGTCTCTCTTGTGTGTGCTGCTTAATACTAATAGGTACTTTTATATCAGTAGGCAAACTGATTAGGGCATGTTTTTGAGTTATAAAACAAGTCTGCCTATCTGTTTATCCTCTGAATTCACCTAGATAGCATGTCTTAGGATATTAATTAACAATACTGCCCTTATATGTGTTTGAGTCGTGCTAATTATATGCATTATCTACGGAGGAAAATCTGAGCCTCCTATATGCTCCTATGTGTTTCCCACTGACTGCAGTCCTACCTGTTCTTTGCTTGTCGCCTTAGAATTTTACCCCTTTAAACTTGAGGGTCTGCCTAGTACCTACCCTTTAGTATAGTAGTCCTAACCTCCTCCAGGACTGATAGGATGGGACGGGTAATAGCACGCAATAGAATCCGTGACCAACACACGCTTTAATTACCTTCACGGGGTGGGAAGGGTAGAATATGGATATGATGACCGGTGCGCTAATACCACGTGTAGCCTCTCTTCGAGCAGTAATTACTGGGTATTGTATTGATGTGATCCATATTATTATAAACCTAGGACACCTGTATACGCTAGTTCGTAATCATCCCTATTGTTTTCTAAACACCTATATGCTTATGAATTAAATCCCCTCTTATTTGAGCCTTTATTTGTTATTTGTTAGTTGTACAAATTCACGAAACTATTTGGCCGGGAACCACACTTGTGGATCCTGAGGGGTGCCTAATACCTTCCCCTTTGGATAATTTCAAGCCCTTACCCAAATCTCTGGTTAGCAACGTAGTTGTAATTGAACTCCTTAGGTGCCCTAACGCACCGTTAAAATTGTTAGGTGACGACTCTTCAAAATATGCAAACCCCCTTCCCAAAAGGAAAGAGTTGTCCCAACCAATGTCATAAACCCGATATTCCTCGAAGGAGAGGAAGAAAAAGGGTGCGCGATAGCATAGCGACTCTGCTGGGGATATCCAGGCTTTTACCATTTCAAATTGTTTCGTGAATTTATGCCTTTATTCTTGCACCCTTTCCTATTCCCTTTGCATGCAATTAATTGTTTACTTTGGGTATTTACTTATTTTTTCAAAATGTAACTGACATGTCTCTTTGTTTCCTTTTGTAACTGCTTTAAATCATTATTACCGTTTTTACCACTTTCTTTAACGTGCAAATACGTGACAACTTGTTTTAATACTTTTTGCATAAATTATGCTCAACATTGATACTCCACTCGTGCCAAACAAAATACTATAGCAACACTTGATGAGTGGTTACGCCCTTCCTATATTATCACCCATTAAATTCGAAAAGGCTTATTTGCGGTAAAACTAGTCGATCAGCGGTGCAGTCGACGGTTCTGTGCCTTTACCCCTTGAGTTGTCCGCTCAAGGGTACCAGTCTAAAACCCCATAGAAACCTTACTCTGTTGCACTATCGCATGCATCATGGTCAAACCTAGTCAAGCTAAAGTGTCGTCTGCATGATAGCTTTTAAGATAGCCTTATCCAAAAGTCCACCGGGTTTCCCTAAACCCAAACGGACGCCCTCACGTTCGGTGTATTTATTTGGAGAACTAAATGCTTCCTGCTAATTATTGACGTTAAATGGTCGAGTCCAGTGGGGGTAAGGGCCTAACCTATTTTTTTTTGCAGAAAAAAAAATGAGGCACGAAGTCCCCAGATTCGGCATGGTCTCCAACATCCACCCAAAATTTCTGAGTTGGTGGGAGGATCTACACTCTAGCGACAAAGCTATCATCAAGAAACACTTGGGTAATCTACCATCTTTTCTGGAAATCCAGCCTAACAAAATGATAGTAGAGGCTGCTACCCTGTTCTGGGATCGTGAAAGATCCGTGTTCCGCTCTGGGAACATCGAAATGGCGTCGTTGATAGAAGAGATAGGAGGGATGGCTAACATAGTATGGGAAACTTTGGGGTTGCTGATGCCTGAGAACCGCACAGGAAAAAGTTTGCTCAAAATGATGGGTCTGAAAAAGGACGCGGAATTGGTATGTCTGGAGGATTCGTACATTCCTTTTGACTACTTGTACGAAAGGTATGGCTACATTAAAATCATACCGTACCTACCATGACAAGTTTCCTATCACCTCTCTGGGACACGTCCATCACCGAGTGTTCCTGTTTATGGTCTGCTTTTTGGGTTTGATCGTGTTCTCGATGAAGAAGGAAAGGATCCATACCAGGATAGCCATCGTAACTAAGACCATAATGAAAGGGGTAAATGGGCAATGTTTCAGCATTGTGCCCATGATTGTTTCAGATATATATCGGGCCTTAGAAAGGTGTCAACAAGGAGCAAAGCATTTTGAAGGTTGTAATTTATTACTTCAACTCTGGCTCGTGGAACATCTCCAAAAGGGTGAATATTGACAGAACATCCACCGTCGAATGTGGGATGACCACATCGCTTTCCATCAGCTAAAGCGAATGAACTATATCCCTGACATGTTGGCCCAACCTGAAAATGCTGAAGGATGGGTCGAGCTTTTTGATAACTTGACTGAAGAACAGGTTCAATGGATGTTCGAATGGTTTCCAACGGACGAGTTCATCATACGATCCCGAGACGCATCATTTCTGATACTGATTGGTCTAAGGGGGACATACCCTTACGTCCCTCTTTGAGTTATGAGGCAAGCAGGAAGGAAGCAAGTCATCCCTAGGGTCGAGAAGATGAGCCATCTTCGAGCCGACTTTCAAAATAATGGCAGTCCTCACAAGTGCCAAGCTCAGCACCTATGGCACTGCAAGGTTATACTTGAGAAAGAAACCATCGAGCCAGACAGGTATCACACCGGTTATACCCATTTCTATCTTGGTTGGTTAGAAGAGGATCTGGATGGTCAGAGCAAGCCGGGGTACGTCCGAGGTCAAAGGGTTATAGATGAAAGGGCTGAAGCACAAGTCAAGTTCAACCAGTTGGAACGAGGAGTGGAAGGACATGGATATTAGTGCTAACAATAGGATGGGGTACTTGGAACGAGGTATAATCGATTTGGAAGAAAAGTTCATCAAAAGGGTTGAAGATTGTAAAAAGGCTGAGGGAGCTGCAGGGGGATACCTAGCCAGAACTTACCTGCTTCTGGGACTTCACGAACTGGGAAAGCTGCTAGAAGAAAGCAAGAATGTCGAATCTGGGTAAGGTCCTTCGGGGACCAAGTAGATAGGAATGTCTTTATTTTTCTAACAATGTAATAAGGCCAATGGCCATTAGTGACTTTTATTTTTCGTCTGTCGTTTCGGGATTTGTCTATTTTATTATCAATAAAATGAGGCATTTAGCATTTTAAGTTCTCCAAATCAATCTGTCGCTAGGCCTACCTCGGGCACAAAGAGGTCCCCAACTTAGGACACGCTTTCATTTCCAAATTATGTGTTTAAATACTGCAATACTCTTTTCATGATCCTCACTGACTTGGTTACCTTTTGTTTTTATTTTTTCTTACTCCCCTCCCCAAAGGTTAGTTCGTGCATTCTGGCATCATCAGGCTATTGCACCAGATCCAATGGCCCTTCACCTACTCCTCCCCCTAGTCCTCCTAAAGGCAAAGACAAAGGCAAAAGTAAGATGGAAGAGTCCAGCGACATCAGAAATGAGAATGTGATTGAACGGGTAAAGGCAACTGATGGCCGAGGTATTCAGGTCCTGCATGAGAACATGTCGCCACTTGAACAGAAATTGTTGAAATTTCAGGAAGAACTCGATCAAGTCCGGAATCTGGCCAATTTGTCATTTTCCCTCAACGTCCCTGACGTCAACCTTCCAAATGCTCAAAACCCCGCACCTCCACAAAATATCCAAGACAGAAAAATCATCCCGCACCTCACCATCACACCACTCCTCCAAAGAACCAAACTCTCCCGATCACAGTGCAATGATTTCCACACCTCAAATAACACTTCACTACTCATCCCAGAACCTCAAAACCCCGCAAAAGTCCATTTCCACACCTATAAAAATCCCATATATGTGAAAACCATGACCCACTCCACTTCGCCTATCCCACAGGTGTCTGACTCTGACGAAAAGGATTTACTTATCAGGAACCTGGCCGAGGAGCTTAGGAAACTGACCAGCCGAGTCTAGGGTGATGAAGGAACCAAGGGGATTGAAGGGTTGAATTATGAAGACCTTTGTATCCAACCTGATGTCGAACTTCCCGAGGGTACAAACCTCCAAAGTTCGAAATGTTTGATGGTACCGGTGATCCGAGAGTCCATATGAGGACCTATTGCGACAAATTGGTTGGCGTGGGAGAGGACGAAAGAATCTGCATGAAGTTGTTCATGAGGAGTTTGAAGGGAGATGCACTGTCTTGGTACATCAGCCGAGACCCCAAGAAATGGTCAAACTGGGTAAGTATGGCATCTGATTTCATGGACAGATTTAGATTTAACACAGAGAACGCACCGGATGTGTTCTACATTCAAAATTTGAAGAAGAATCCTAAAGAAACCTTTCGCGAGTATGCTACTCGCTGGAGGTCTGAAGCCGCTAAAGTCAGACCTGCTCTAGAAGAAGAACAGATGAACAAGTTCTTTGTCCGGGCTCAGGACCCGCAGGATTATAAACGGTTAATGATGGTTGAGGGCCACAAGTTCTCTGATGTCATCAAATTGGGTGAGCGGATTGAAGAAGGTATTAAAAGCGATATGGTTACAAATTTTGAAGCCTTGCAAGCCACTAACAAGGCTCTACAATCCGGTGGTGTGTCTAAGAAGAGAGATGTGGGAGCCTTAATGGTTGCACAAAGAACCAAGTCCCTGCTCAAGTACCAAACCTATCCGACACCTCCATTCACATATCATCCAACCCCGAATTTCCAAGCACCCTCACCAAATTACCAAGCTCCACCACAAAATTACCAAACTCCACCACCTTCCTACCAAGCTCCACCACCCACATATCAACCTGCTTCGCCCAAATATCCACAACCCGCTCCTGTCTACCACACTTATAATTCCTAGCCATCCCATTACCAATCACCCCCTGCACACCAAAACTTCCCTAGACCTCGTCCCAATTTTGATCGACGCCCTCCAAAGAAATACACCGCCATAGCCGAGCCCATTGACCAGCTATATGAAAAACTCAAAGTTGTTGGTTATGTCACACCTATCCCTACTGCACCCCTGAGAACCCTTCTCAGTGGGTTAACCCAAACAAATCTGGTGCATACCAATCTGGCATGAAAGGAGACACCATCGAAGAATGTCGTTCTCTGAAGGACAAAATACAGGCTCACATTGACAACAAGATTATTGTGGCAAAAGACCCTGCTCCAAACGTCCGTGACAATCCTATGACAGACCATAAAGGTAGAGGTATCCATATGATTGAAATAGAAGATGATTGGGATCCCGAGGGGTCAATCGGGTTGATCGCAGAAGGCGATGACCCAAAGAAACCCCCAGTCACTCTCAAACCGATCATAGTCCAGATTCAGCCATCTGAGGCCGATGAGGTGAATATGTCTATACCATTTGAGTTTGAAGCAGCGCCACCTGCAAAGTCACCTGTGCTAATTGAAGTTGAGTTTCCATCTCCAGCAAATGCACCAGTTTCGTTCGAGGTCGTAGTCCTGCCACTCCGAACACACATTCCGTTTGAAATAAAGATGGTTGCACCAATTCCGGTGGCAATGTCAACCACGCAACCCTTCTATTCCAACGCTATCCCTTGGGACTACACAGCCTAGGCGAGAAGGAAAGGCAAGGTCAGGTCTGAGGAAGCTGTCGCAGCACAGGGTATGACGAGAACTGGTAGGGTCTACACCCCTGAGCGTCTGGCTGAGTCAAACAAGCAGGCTGCTAACCGGCCTCCCCTTATCAAAACGGGTCCCGATGACCTTTGGAGAAAGGTACAGGCTAAGGAGTATTCAGTCATCGACCAGCTGAACAAGACACCGGCACAGATATCCATCCTCTCTCTACTGCAGAATTCCAAAACACACAGAAATGCTTTGTTGAAAGTGTTGAGTGAAGAATATGTGCCAAAACATGATCACTTTTCATGAGGATGAGCTACCACCTGAAGGATTGGGGCACAACAAAGCACTGCACATCACCGTGCAGTGTGAGGATCATTTCATCACAAGAATCTTGATCGATGGAGGTTCCAGTCTTAACATCTGTCCATTGATAACACTCAAGAAATTGGGTAAAGGGATACATGAGATAAAGGATGGGTCGATCAATGTGAAAGCCTTTGACGGTTCTCAGAGGTCCACCATGAGGGATATCGGTCTATGTCTACAGATGGGACCAACTTGATTCGAAGTAGATTTCCAGGTGATAGATGTTCCGGCATCCTACAACCTGTTGTTGGGACGACCCTGGATTCATGCTGCTGGGGTCGTAGCATCAACACTACATCAGGCAGTAAAATTCGAGTGGAACCACCAAGAGGTGATTATTCATGGTGACGGTAGCAACCCCATTTATAGCCGTCAAACTATTTCGGTGATTGACGGAAAAAGGAAGATAGGCGGAGGAACTTACCACCACATTGAACGGGTAAATGCTATCGACAAGGAAAAATGGTAGGATAACAAGATTGAGAGCATCCTGAACTAGAGAGGATACGAGCCAGGAAAAGGGCTCGGCAAAAATCTCCAAGGGATCACGAAGCCCATAAGGCTCAAGGAGCATGGCAGCACTTTCGATCTGGGGTATGAGTACACTTGGCAGGAACTCAACGACTGGTCGCCACCTTGGCGCGGTCCCTATTACCCATTGGAGCAGCCGATACCTCATCTCGAGCAGACTTTCAAGTAGGCAGACACTATTTGTGGTTCAGGTGAGGAAGAAGCACTTGCAGCAATGAGGAGTTTGTTCCTAGAGGATAATGATATGGACTGTTGTGTTATTTTTGAGGGGAAGGGGGAGGAAGGCCCTTCCATACAGACTGTAATCAAGGGGACATATCTCAAGAACTGGTCTATCAAGACAACCAAAGCCCGACGAGCCTCGGGGTAGCAAGGCTAAAACAAGCATTATTTACTATTTTATTTACTAAATGATTTTCCTTTTCCTGCATTTTTCAATTTCTGCAATAAAGATCTTCAATGTTCAAAACAGTTATTTAATCTATCAAAGCATCTTCTAAATTTCTCTTATTTGATATTTATTGTTATTATTTTCTCTCATTACTTTTTTTATACATCATTACTATTACTTGTCTTGATGAACTGATGACTGTGACATGCAATGAGACAACGCAGCAAACGGATATTGATTCAGAAGAGGACGACATACCTGACGAGATTGTCAAAGAAGTTGAGAACTTTGAGAACAAACCTAAGTCCAACATGGATGAGACCGAAGTTATCAACCTGGGGGATTCAGAAATAGAGATCATATTTAGGCCCATATGTTCAATAGAGATCATGTTTAGGCCCATATGTTCAAATTCATGCATTAGAAATCATGTTTATTAGGTCTCATACCTATTGTTTCAGCATGTTCACTTTTACTTAGAAAACTCCTGCTAATAAATGGTATTCTCTTATATCATGTTCCACACTGCCATGTACGCTTAGAAATCTTGTCCCAGGCTACACAACATTAAAATAAATTATCACTCCAGCATCTTCTGAAACCATGATTAATATTGTGACTACTGAGTATTTAGAAGTCATGCTTAGGAATTCTGCATATGCATCATTCTGCATCTCTACCTGTGCATTAGATATCATATTATAGGGTCCTAATCGCTCAACTACATTTAGTCTAATTACTGATGTATAAAAAGGTATAACAACCTCACTCAGTTTTCTCTAAAAATAACTGGTAATGCTTCTGTGTTCTGAACAACCTAGAACAGTGTGTTTAGGTAATTATTTGCAACAGTTCCTCTAATAATTCTGTTAATATACACTGTCCCCCACCTAGGCAAGCCTTAGGTGACTATATTTCCAAAAATTACTGCCCTTATATGTGTTTGAGTCGTGCTACTTATATGCATCTGCGGAGTAAAATCTGAGCCTCCTATATGCTCCTATGTGTTTCCCACTAGTCCTACATGTTCTTTGCTTGTCGCCTTAGAATTTTACCCCTTTAAACCTGAGGGTCTGCCTAGTTCCTACCCTTTAGGATAGTAGTCCTAACCTCCTCCAGGACTGATAGGATGGGACGGGTAATGGCACGCAATAGAATCCTTGACCAACACACGCTTTAATTATCTTCACGGGGTGGAAAGGGTAGAATATGGATATGATGACCGATGCGCTAATACCACGTGTAGCCCCTCTTCGAGGAGTAATTATCGGGTATTGCATTGATGTGATCCATATTATTATAAACCTAGGACACATGTATACGCTATTTTGTAATCATCCCTATTGTTTTCTAAACACCTATATGCTTAAGACTTAAATCCCCTCTTATTTGAGCCTTTACTTGTTATTTGTTAGTTGTACAAATTCACGAAACCATTTGGCCGGGAACCACACTTGTGGATCCTGAGGGGTGCCAAATACCTTCCCCTTAGGATAATTTCAAGCCCTTACCCAACTCTCTGGTTAGCAACGTAGTTGTAATTGAACCTCTTAGGTGCCCTAACGCACCGTTAAAATTGTTAGGTGGCGACTCTTCAAAATATGCAAACCCCTTCCCAAAAGGAAAGAGTTGTCCCAACCAATGTCATAAACCCGATATTCCTCGAAGGAGAGGAAGAAAAAAGGTGCGCGACAACCTCGAGGTGAATTAGGAGCAATAAAGCAAGGACAATAGAGTAAGTGTAATAAAGCTAAAGAATGATTCTGAAGAGCAGTAAACGAGAAAAATAAAATAGTATATTCTTTGCCAATGATAAAATGATCTTTACAAATGATTGGGGTCCCCTTTATATAGGAGGGGAAAACCTAAATATGATACATTTCTATTTATAGTAAGGAATTTTATTAGTATAGCTGTATAACAACCTAGTACTGATTTGTACTAATTCGTACAAATCTATCCCGGGATTTACACCATGATATTTGGGGACGTGGCGAGAATCTTGTCCTTTCCGCAACAAACTCACAACGACATTATTTGGCATCGGTCATATCCGGCTTCAATGCTCATCGGGCATCCAGGCCCTCGAGCCTTTTATTGCACCTTCGAGCTCGGGCTCGACCTTCTCTGAACTTCCACCCTCGAGGCCACATTTCGAGCTTACAAAATCGGGCTCTCTGATTTCGACCGTATACGATAAGGCAAGCATCAAAATCGATTCGGATGAAAATCGTTACTTTTCAGGATCTCTTGGCGAGTTTTTATGGTTCGTAATCAAGTCTTCTCATATGTTTCTAGAAATTTTGTCCCTTTTGTTATTACCTAAATATTTATGTGTGACGATTGACGGGCAATAAGCTGCGTTTGAGACTAGTTTAACCAAACATGACGAAAATTAAAACGGTAAGAAAACAAAATAGAAAGGGAGTAATAAAAAGTGGAGAAAAGGACAGCTTGAAATCCGTTAGACCCCCTTTGTCATTATTTCTGTATTAAAAGAAAAATTCCAGAAAGTCCCCTAAAAAAACTCCCAAATCCAAGTATCTGCTACACTTATCACTGCTCTCTGCACATACACACACAGTTTTATACATATACTTTTACAATTCTCGTATTTGAAGCTCACTTTGTGTAATTTATAGATCTGTACATGACTTGCATAAATATATACACACGATTACTTAATGCTGAAAAGTGAAGAGGGATTTATTTGGAAGTGAAGGACTACTGAGATCAGAGATGCTTGATGGTATACTAAACCGTGGATTCAGCTCCAAATGGTTAGACTTTTTTTTTTTTTCCTTTTTCTATATGGATATACAGATTTGTGTTTTGAGTTTGGTTTTGAAATGAATGAAGCAAATCGCTGATAAAGGCAACGAGGACGCGAGTCGAGGTGGTGAGACGGAGAGCAGAGGCGAAACAAAGGTTTTTGAAGGAAGATCTTGCCAAATTGCTTGATAATGGCCTCGATATTAATGCTTTTGGAAGGGTGATTTATTTCTTTTCTTTTTCTTAAAAGCTTTTTCGTGCTTTAAGTTCTTTTTTCTACAATAATTTTATTCCGACTTGAATTTACTGCGTTCTATCTATTTGCTTAGTTCGTTATTTGACTGAATTTTTTTTCTGAAAACAATTGTGTTTGGATCCGTTCTTATGCTTTGAAAAAAGAACATGATGAAAATGGAATTCTGGATGGATACAGTTTAATTGATTGGAATTTATAGCATTAGGAACTTCCTTTTAGATTCATCCGAACAAAAATATTCTTATGCCAGAAGAAGTATGGAATTGGATTTGGTAAAGGCGAATGAAAAGACTAAGCTTATTGCATTCTTTCTTTTCTTTAAACACTCTTTTATATCCTGAAAAATTAGAATCTAATGTGGTTTAATGATTTCTGACGAGGTGAGGCAGACAGAAGAAATTTTGCTAGGGCAGTGCCTCTTATCCTGCTACGACTTTGTGGAACAATCTTGTGAATATATTGTAAAGCAGCTCTCGTACATGCAGAAATTAAGGTATATCATTACTTTCATTCTTTGCAATTTTAGTCTCTATAGTGGATTACACAATTATTTATAAAAAGAAAAGGTTGGTTAAGGAAAAAGTTTCTACTTGGGTACATCTGATTTGTAACAGATATGAGTAATTCTTTTAAATAAGATACCACAAGAGATCTAACTAAATTGGAAAATGAGCTACCTTAAGGCTTCAATTAAGCAAGTCGCACATGAGCCTTTACATGAGTCATGATGCAACACAATGCAAAAGGTCTTATTGTTTCTTGAAACCTTATGAAGAATGTGAGTTCAATTTGTTGAACTTGTTCAAATATTCATATTTGGTAGTTTGTTGTTACTCAAAGTGATATTTTCATGTAAAGTTAACTGGCTAAAAGGGAACTACACAATGTACGGATCACCCACTGGTCCATGCATTTTATTTCAAGCTCAACCAGTTGTTTGTTGTGAATTCTTAAAAGGAAGGGCTAGATTTAGTACCAAATACATCATCATAGACAATATTCTTTTCTGTAGATTGGGCCTAACTATCTTTAATCTGGAAGTGCCATCTTATTGCAAACTGGACCATAACTTATCAGCATCTTATGTTGGGACGAAGGTGACATGGCATAGACTTTGAAAGATCCATCAATTGACTGATGGAAATTCTCAGAAAGTTCCGCACTTCTTACCATCAATGAACTTTAGTAAGTTAAATGTCAAGTAGAGTGTGGTTGAGTTCACTGGTTTCTTACCGTTTCACTTTTTTCTAGTCATTTAAGCAGTATAATCTGATCTCCAATCAAGGTGCCCCCAGTGAAATGCCTTGTTGACTAGACAAACCAAAGTTTCTCCGTACATCCTCATTTTTCATGGGATTGTACTGAAACTTCCTTTCTGTGCTAAATCTAGCTTCTGTAAGGCTTTAAAGGTTAACCGTAAATTGTATCCTTAAATATTGCTTCTTTTAGAAGGTCTTACAGTGAGTTCTTGTCTCTTTAGAAAGATCTTACAGTGAATTACAACCGTTTCATTTCTATTTTTTTACACACTGATTATGACTATTGGACATCGCAACTGGCCAAAGAGGCGAAACTTGTTTGAGAAAATGGGCCTTAGGTTTGCTATCAACTCAAAAAGTGAGCTCATGCGGTGATGATTGCCCAAGATTACTTAAGAGACGACAACCCCCTCAACCATTGTGGGACACTTAACAACACCCCCATGCTAAGCTGGACATTTGGTGCTTGGACAACATAAATGGGAGCCCAATTTTGGATAAACCACGAATAAGAGAGTGGTCTGGTTCTGGTTCCATATTAAGAAAATAGACCTTGGGCCTTAGTCCAGTTTTGTCAAAAGTCCATTTGAGGCGCATTTAAGCCTTGAAGCTCAAAGAAGATCAAGGCAGATGCTTTGTCTCACTTAGGTTGCGTTTTAGTATAGACAAGGCACTAAGGCGTGCACCTCATTGCCCGTAAGTTCTTTCTTGAATATAGTGGGTACTAAGCAACAAATATGTTTGTCAAAAAGATATATTAATTTTTAAGGAAATCATTATTAATGAAGTTGTCACTTTTTTCTCGCATTATAAATATATTTTTATATTTTCTTCATTACGCCTTTTTTAACGGAAGCTCATACTTTAACTGCGCTTTGCGCTTAATACCAAATATACCTCGAGCACTTTTTAGCGTTTTTTGCCTTTGACAACACTGGGCCTAACTCAATCGCAAAAGGTAGCTAATGAGGTGAGAAAACCCAAGATCATGTAAGGAGACAACAATCCTATCCTTGACCAATGTGTAGGACACTTAACAAAACCATTGTTCCCCAAATATGATAGTAAGTAATTGACACATACTGTCTATATCCAGGGACTGTCCTGAGGACTGCAGAGAAGCTGTGGCATCATTGATGTTTGCTGCAGCAAGATTCTCCGATTTGCCAGAATTGAGAGAGCTAAGGGATTTATTTCAGGAGAGATACGGGAACTCCTTAGAATGTTTTGTTAACCAAAAGGTAAATTTGTTTATTATACTGTCCTGCACATCTTATTTTATCTGTCTTTTATGTCTGACTTCCTTCCGTGCAATTAGTTTGTCGAGAAATTATCTTCAAGACCCCCTGCAATGGAGAAGAGAATTCAGCTGTTGCAAGATATAGCTTTAGAATTTTCTATTAGGTGGGACTCCAGGGGATTTCAACAAAGGATGGCACTTGCACAGGTACATCCTTTTTGTTCAAAACTGAGATTACCATTGGCTGCTAAAAGGTGTGAAATTGTTGTTAGTGTTTGCCTCCAAAATGAACGTTCATCCTTAAGTATCCTAATTTGCTACTTCTTTCAACAACAACTATCTGGGGAAGTGAAACATAACATTTCCCCAAATATAGGTACAAGTGAAGTTTCACCATTGCCTTTTCCTTGACTATTGTAGGCCAAACCAAACAGGAGTGCATCTTCACATTCTTCTACTGGCAACCACATCCTACCAAATGGCAAGGGTGATGGTTCAAAAACTGATAAACTCGATGTTGCACTTGGTGAAAGGCACAAGGGCTTTAATGATAAACATAATATACAGAATGGCAGAGAGGGTATTGTCTTAAAGAAAGAGCAGCGGGATCTTCATTCCTCTGAAACGAAAGAATCAAGTATGCATGGAAATAAACCGCTTATAAAGCAGGAAGCTAGTTATTCCAAGGGGAGAAACCATGATATCTTGTTTGATAAAGAGGTGGAACAGACAAGGACAAGAAACAAAGCAGTCCTAGAGAAAGATGATAATTCAATAAAGAAAGCAAAATCAGGCAGTTCATCACATGGAGAGAGGCTAGAAGGTTTTGATAATAAACTCACTAGATACAATGAAAATCATGGTCAGATTCTCATGGAAAGATCAGAGAGTAGGGGACTCCCTTTCAAAACTGATGATGTCTCTTCTGCTTGGAACACAGCCATTGAAAAGATTACTGTTAACTCAACAAGAATGGTTCAGCAGGAAAATGGAAATAGGTTGACATCCTATGCCAACCTTGCTCTCCCTCCACCATATATTAAGTCCAAGGAGAAAGCCGTTCCTCCTCCCTATGTAAAACCAAGTGATAGCAAAGAAAGAGCCCATAAGGGTTCTAAGCAGTCTGCTTCTGAATTTGATGGGCATTTCAGAAGTACCTCTCCGCGCAATAAACTTGATACAAACAAGACCAGTAAAGAATCAGATCTTCCTGATCATGAGACTCAAACTATTAAACCCCCTGTACAAAATAGTCACGGTCATGAGAAAGAATTCTCTCATAAGGATGGTTTGACCTTGCCAAAACCAAGATCTGTAAGGAGAAAGCACCATAAATCAGTGTCAAATCGCGGCGAAGAGGGGAAGTCTGAAGATGCCAGAGTGGTCAAGAAAAGTTCAAGTAGCCGGAGAAGGGAACATTCGAGGAAAGGCTTGCAGATTTTGTTTGAGGATGAAAGCCATCAGAAAGATGATGAGGAAAAAATGATAGATAAACTGTTGCTGCATTACAGTAAAAAGCCATCAAAATGTGATGTGGAAGCTCTGAGGAAAAAGCCACAATCTCATCTTTCACATCTGACAACTCCTGATACTGGTGAATCCTCAAATAGTCAACCCAACAGAGATCGACATGAAATGGGATCAGATATGCTTCCTTTCCCCAAAAGATCTATTTCCCTCCCACATGAGCAAAGTGCTCCATCAGAGACAACAAAGGTATTTGCTCGTGCCAATTCATTTCAGCCAGACAACCAGGCATGTCATGTGCATCCAAAACTACCAGATTATGATGATTTGACTGCCCGATTTGCTGCTTTAAGAGGCCGATAATTTTTAATTATTGGTTAACCTTGGGGAGCGGTAACCATTTTTGTTTACTCTGGAGTGTGTAACCTCTTCACATTCATTTACACAGGTTAATCTTGTCCTTAGCTGTTTGCTGACTGGAACCTGTATTACTTGACAACCTGTACCCAAAATATTCATCTTGATGTTCTCATAGGCACAGGTTTCCAAATACTACAGGTAGGAGGCATAGAGCTGCATCATATAACATGTTTCATGACGTAAATGATGTCCAGGCACATTTACGGCTTTAGCTGTTCCTTGCTCTAAATCCCATTTGTGTACTAGTTGATTGTAAAACTGTAACCATTCATGATTCATATGTAACCTTGATATTTGAGGCTATGAAATTCTTTGAGTTACTGTATCTACATATGCGTGCTCTGCTGGAGTGCTGCTTTCGTGGATAAAGTTGTCTTTTGCGTTAAAGATTGAAAATACTATTGAAGGAAGCATTTGACTGGTATTATTCGTTTAGTGGCATCTCAGACGTGGTTTCTTTTGTCAGCAGGAGACCAACATGGTGCTGCCCGCCCTGTTTCAACTCGAAAGTAAAGAGCACAGACATGTTTTGTTTTTCTAAAAAGTTGGCCAAATTGACTTGCTGTCAGAAAGCCCTCGTTTGCTCAGAGCAAAAGCTTGGGCATGTACTTACGAAAGCTTTTCTCCTACTACTCCCTTGGATTCCTTCTATCTGGCATTGCTTTTCTCCACTCACACACGAGTAAAAATGTTATGTCCCCGCCAAAATTTTCTCACGCTTCCAAAGTCACTTTTTATTTTACAAGATTCTCTTGTTTCTCAACACCCATATCAGCACACACAGATAGATAATATAGAGAGAGAGAGGGGGAGGGGGGGATTTGGGTAGAGGGTTTGTCATTGTTAGTTATAGTTGCTTTAGTACTTCACTTAGTGTCTTTCGTATATTTTCATATTTCTAGACTTCTGTTATTACTTTTTGTTGCCTTCGCGTTGGTTTTTTATTTGCATTACTTAGTGTTAGTTTTGTGTTTTCGCTTGGTTTTCTGATTGGTTTGCTTATCATTGCCCCCTTCCTTTATCTTTCATGAGCCGAGGGTTTACCGGAAACAGCCTCTGCCTTCTTAACGGTAGGGATAAGGTATCGTACATACTATTTTCCCTAAACTCCACTTGTGGGAATACAATGGGTTTGTTGTTGATTATATATATATATATATAAGAGAGAGAATGAAGGGTAATCCAGAAGTTGTAATGGCAGCAACATTAGTAATGGTGGTGAGTCTCGCAATAGTTTTAGGCCTTGTCTTAGTACTACTTGCTGAGCTCTGCTCACTCTTAATTCGTCAACGACGACAGCTCCAAAAGACACCTCTGAATTCTACTGCGGCCCAAAGCTCCAAGGAACCACCACGGCAACAACAAAACCAATCAACTGCTTCAACTCTCAGTGACTTCTATGCGCAAGGGGTTCATCATGCTCCTAGAAACTCTCTCATCCCTGCAGTTAATCGCAAAGATAAGTTCGACCTTGAAATGCAAAGCTCTCCCCAAGTCTCCTCCATTCATCATCACTTTGGGCTTATTTTTTCTTCACCACATTCCCATCCCTTCATTTCGAATTTATCCCCTAAACTAGTCCATCAATTTCCACTCCAGTGCAGCACTAGTAATGACATTGAAGGAGTTGACGGTGGTGCTACAAAGAAGCAATTAGTATACATTTCCAATCCCATTTATGATAACGAAGCCTGCAGGCCAAGC
The DNA here is from genome assembly GCA_005239505.1 of Nicotiana paniculata. Lineage (NCBI taxonomy): Eukaryota > Viridiplantae > Streptophyta > Magnoliopsida > Solanales > Solanaceae > Nicotiana > Nicotiana paniculata. Next base: position 16,211 of record MDKI01248607.1, on the reverse strand, counting down.
AGAGGTGATACCCTATTTGAAACGCCTGATTTATCGCCTTCACGTCTCGAAACAATTCATTCTTCTGGTAAAGACGACAATGGTAGTGGCCAACCATCATTATCTAGTCCCTCTTCACTCCCATTAACTCCAATGAAGAAACTTCCAGCTGTGGCATGTTCAGTTTCACTGAGAGATGCTAGGAGGGGCGGACTTAGAGCATTGACTACGGGTTCCCGGGAACCCAGTAACTTTTGCATAGACTCTGTATTTATGTTAAGAAATTCACTAAATATTTATAAATATCTAAGTGTGAACCCAAATATTATTGCATATTAATTTGAAATTACGGTAGGAACTCATAAGCCTCAAATCATGGATCCGCCTCTGATGCTAGGTCACTCGGCACTTTTGGAAGTTCCAACAGTAACAACACTTCGTTATCCTCAGGATCTCCTTGCACTTCTCCTTCACGGTGAATTTCAAAAACTAGTTTAGGTTCATGTTATAGAATGCGGTCATTCACTAGGCCTTAGGCTTTGTTCTAATGTTATTTTGCCGTCTTGTGAGCTGCACTAGTGTGTGGTTAATTAGTTTTGCGTAGTATTAGTTGTCAATATTGTAACAGGGATGCAAAGGAGAAAGTTTGAGGCGTGTTAATGGGGGCGCTTAAACCAAGTTCATGCCTAAGAAAACTTTTTAGGGATATATATATAAGGGTTATTTTGTAAAAATAAATTGAATTCTTTCTTGATTATATAACTGAATATTTATTTTGGATCAAAATGAAAAATGAAATTAATCGCTTATTATGAACCGAGCCGGAAAGAGTAATAAAGAATGAATTTTCTTGTTTTTAGATAAGCCTGCTTGTGCATTAATTTGTGTCCCTCTTTATCTGAGCGAAGGAAACAAACATCTCTTTTTTCCTTTTTCTTAATGCATATGGGGTGTTGGGATTGAAAAGGTGCATGTGAAGAGGGGGTGGACCAAAAGAAAAGCCAACAAATATCTCCGTTTTTCATGAGAAGGGACCTCTTTGTGCTGATTTCGATGAAGTTGGGACAAGAAAACTAAAGCTTAAGAGAGGAACCTTGTGGTGTGTTGTCCTCTCAGAAAAGGACGACTCCTCTTGGTTTTGATGCATTGCATGAACCCCCATGAAATAAAGAAGCTTCATTATCTGGCATGAACTGATACTTTTGTTTGAGCTGCTACTGTTTTGTTACTCTCTGTTTCAATTTGTGTCGATTTATTTGACCGAAAACGGAGTTAAAAAATAAAAGAAAAGATATTTGAATTTGTAGTAAAAAATAATCCACATATATTTTGTATGAATATATAAACTATTGCATATAGATAATTTTTTATGAAAATGGATCGTTCTTTTTAATACGAACTAAAAAGGAAATAGGTTCACATAAATTTGAAATAGAGGGATAATTTTTTATGAAAATGGATCGTTCTTTTTAGTACGAGTATGGGGCTTATGATTGCAGGTCTCGAATTGGCCAAAGGACTAGGAGCAGAAGTAATCGAAGCAAAATGTGACTCCCTTCTGGTAGTAAACCAAGTAAACGGGAGCTTTGAGGTTCGAGAAGATAGGATGTAGAGATACTTAGACAAGCTTCAAGTAACGTTGCATCGCTTCAAAGAACGGACTCTGGTCCACGTTCCTCGGGAACAAAACAGCAAGGCTGATGTACTCGCAAACCTGGGATCGTCTGTCAAAGAAGATGACATACTCTCGGGGCTGTCGTGCAACTATCCAAATCAGTGATTGAAGAAGGTCATGCCGAGATCAACTCAACAAGTATTACATGGGATTGGAGGAACAAATACATCGACTATTTGAGAAGTGGGAAGCTTCCCACGGATCCAAAAGAGTCGAGGGACCTTCGAGCCAAAGCAGCCCGATTTTCACTCGACGAGAATGGAACACTATATAGAAGGACGGTCGACGGGCCTCTAGCAGCGTGTTTGGGACCAAGGGACACCGACTATGTGCTTCGAGAAGTCCATGAAGGCACTTGTGAAAACCACTCTGATGCTGATGCTTTAGTTCGAAAAGTGATCAGAGCAGGGTACTATTGGGATAGCATGGAAAAAGACACCAAGGAATTCATTCGACGATGTGACAAGTGCCAAAGATTCGCACCAATGATTCACCAACCCAGCGAACATCTACACTCAGTCTTATCCCCGTGGCCGTTCATGAAGTGAGGGATGGACATCGTCGTCCCCCTACCAACGGCGCCAGGTAAAGCCAGATTTATTTTATTTATGACTGACTACTTCCCGAAATGGGTGGAACCACAGGCCTTCGAGAAAATAAGAGAAAAAGAAGTCATTGACTTCATTTGGGACCACATCATATGCCGATTCAGAATCCTTTCCGAGATCACGTGTGATAATGAGAAGCAGTTCATCAGCAGCAAGGTGACAAAATTCCTTGAAGATCATAAAATTAAAAGAATCCTATTGACGCCTTACCACCCGAGTGAAAATGGCCAAGTCGAGTCCACCAACAAAACCATCATTCGAAACTAGAAAAAAAGTTGGAAAATGCGAAAGGAAAATGGAGAGAAGTGTTGCCCGAGGTGTTATGGGCATATCTAACAACTTCGAAGTCAATCATAGGAGAGACCCCATTCTCTCTGGTATATGGATCCGAGGCTTTGATACCGGTCGAGGTCGGGGAACCGAGCGCCAGATTTCAACATGCCACTGAAGATTCGAACAACGAGGCCATGACTACTGCCCTCAAACTACTGGATGAAAAACGAGAGGCCGCACTGGTCCGAATGGCTGCCCAAAAAAGAAGGTTCGAAAGGTACTATAACAGGAGGACAAACCTCCAATACTTTGCAGTTGGGGACTTAGTCCTAAGGAAAGTCACTCTCAACACTTGAAACCAAAATGAAGGGAAACTAGGCCCTAGCTGGGAAGGACCGTACCGCGTCCTAGGAGTAGTAGGCAAAGGGTCCTATAAACTCGGCACCATGGAAGGCGAAAAACTACCAACCAATTGGGATATATCAATGCTCAGACGCTATTATTGCTAAGGTATAACCTCCCCCCTCTTTTTCTGTCTACACTTCATACTAACTTCTTGCAGGTGTCCGATTGAGAGGAATCGAAGCACCCTTCAGCTCGAAGACCTAGGGTTTTAAAGCATGTGTTGCACTCTTTTTCCTTGGATGGTTTTATCCCTAATGGGTTTATATCGGCAAGGTTTTTAACGAGGAAACATCTATATGCTACCTAAGGAAAACTCATCAAGTATCCAAGGATTCTTTTCAATCAACCTCGAATACTGGGGAGCATTCACCCTCGGAGGTCACCTTTTTAAAGAAACAAAGTTATAACAAAGAGGGCCTCAATATGAGAATGTTGTATTGGGCCAAACGGTCGAATGAGCCGTGTCCGTGTAGAACAGTCGAGTCCCCCAAATGGCAAAAACATGTACGCATGTATCAAGTAATCGAAGAAGCATCCTTACTCATCAAAACATTTTATGCCTCAAAGAAGTTTACTAATCTTGCATGAAATGGTTCAAGGGCCAAATACTCCCGAACACTCGGCGACTGTCATCGACAATCAACTTATCAAGACATCAGAGACTCGAACCTATAAGACCTCAATGATGCAACATCAAACTTATAAGACCTCAACGAGGCATACTCAAACTTATAAGACCTCAACGAGGCATACTCAAATTCATAAGACCTTAAAAAGGCAGAACCCTGACATTACGGACAAGGCTATATATTCGAACTTGTAATACCCCTAAAAATGCATACCCTCGAATATAGACGCCGAGATCATCTCATCTGGGGAATAAAGGCTACGACCGAACATAAAGGCTACGGCCGAACATAAAAACTACGGTCATATTAAAAGGCTACGCCAAATTAACATGGCTCAGAGACGTCCGACTGCCGCCATAAAACTAAAGGCCTTCAAAATACTTCGAAAATAACCGGTTAATCAGGCTACCCTCGGCATAAGCAAATGGGCTTCGATAATATCAGCTCTGAATAATGAAAAGGCTTCGAAACAATCAGCCTTCAATAAAAAAGTCTTCGAAACATCAGCCTACGAGAAAACCTCACAAGGTACTCACTTACCGTCGCATATCGGCTTATAATCGAGGTTCCTACTCGAGCCGTAGAAGAGTGGGACGAACAAAAAACATGACAAGGCATAACCAAAACTTTAAAAGTCTTTAGCTAGAATGGGGGAAAACCATAGCCACATTAGAGGTCGAATCGACCCAATCTAAAGAGCCTAAGGGCCAATCCGAAGATCCTAAGGGCCAATCTAAAGAGCCTAAGGGCCAATTTTTAAGACCTCAATAAGGCAACATCTCACTTGTAAGACCTTAAAAATGCACAACCCCGATATCAAGGCCAAGTCCATAATATCAAACTTATAAGACCTCCAAAAGGGAATACCCTCGATAGGAAGGCCGAGTTCATCTCGGGGACTAATCATAAGACCTCGATGAGGCAAAATCAAACTTACAAAGCCTCGACAACAAGCATAAGAATTTATTCCAAAAAAGCAGAGGAAAGATGGGAAGCAACGAAAAGCAAATATTCTTTCATATATAACAAACGTTCTTGAAACATATTCACAAAGATCACGCTTGGAGCCATTACACAAAAGAGAAACAAATAGAGGCCTAAGTCGCTTGATCGGATGAAGTCCCTTCAGGGATAATGCCCTCAACGATTTGGTCCTCGACCTCCTAATCACCAGCATTTTCCTCCCCCTCGGGTACTTCACTTTCATCTTCATCATCTTCTGAGCCGCTGGCCGAATCATCATCGGAAGTAAGCAGAGCTGCCACTTCCTCTTCTAGGTCCCTCTCTCTTCCGATCTCGGAAGAAAGATCGAAGCCCCCCGCATGTACTTCCTCAAGAGCCTGCCTCCGAGATCTTAGTCGAACATGATCAAGTGCTCGAGTCAGCTTGAGCTCGACCTCTTCAGATACCTTCTTGGCTCGAGCATTGGCCGCAGCGGCATCTTCCCGATATAAAGATGTAAATGTGTCGGTTTCGGACTTGGCTGTGGACAGCGCGACGGCCGATTCAGCATGGAGATCCTTATACTTATTTCTTTCTTCCCTTACATCTTGAATTTGGAGCTCAGACGAGGTCAGACTCTCTCGGAGAGCATCCCTCTCAGAGGCCATTTCATCCATGCACCGCTCGAGCCCGATGATCTCAGTATCCTTGTCTCTAAGCCTCTCCTGCATTAGGCCATCTTTCCGCTTAAGCTGCAAAAATCAAGTTAAGGCATTGAATGCTAAAGTTGAACAAGCACAAAAAGAAACATATAAAAACTATATTACCTGCTCATCGATATCGTCCCGTTCTCGAGATATCGTCTCCAAACGCGCCCGAAGGTCGAGCAGCTCCTCCTCTTTTTTAGCAAAAAGAGCTCTGAACTCATCCGGCTCCGATGAGAACCTTCCGCACTCTTTCTCGTAATGGTCCAGCTTGGCTTGTGACTTAGAAAAGTCCTGGTTGTAGAGCTATGTCCTAAAAACATAAAGAAAAGAAATAAGAAAAACAAGAACCAAAACTCAAAGCACGGTTGTGGAGTCAAAAGACTACCTGTTTACAAAGCTTCTCGGCTTCTTCAAAAACAAACGAGTCATTAAGTTCAGGGCCTTCCTCAACCCTGGCAAAATATCCCTCGAACACGTCATTCTCTCCGTGGGAAGCCCCCGCATTGGGAGTTTCCATAGTTTGGGCATCTCGTATCAGCCTTGGAGAGAATGACAGGCCCTGCGGAGCTGCAACGCTGGGCTCCCCGAGTTCATCTACCGGGTGTCTTTCGGCTCTGGGCATGTTTTGGCCGCTGATCGGCTCAGGTACTTCGTTCGTTCTACCCTTGAGAATTTCTTCAGTTCGAGGCGGAGCAACATCGATGACTTTTGGTTCAGAAGCCTTCGGTTCAACAGCCATCAGCTCAATAGGCTTCGAAGCAATCACGCTTCCTCTTCCCTTAAGGACTGGCGAGCAGTCATCTTTCTCTTCACTTTCAGCGCGAAGGCTCTCTACCACTTCCAAAACTAAGGTTGCTGAATCGACCTTGGGCTTTTGAATTTTAGCCTTCTTTGGCTTCGGGGAATCAGCTGGTGATTTCTCCTTTCTCTTCTTCTCCTTAACGGGTTTTGGGGTATTTTCTTCCCCAAATGGGGGTTCCATCATCAGAACAGTCTCTCCTAGTCCTGCACAAGCGCAAAAGGATAAGCATAAAGGGTGAGAGTACTATCGAGAGGTATTTTTTCAGAAGAATTCAAGTATGACTAATATAGAACTCACCATGGTTTTTAGCCTCCCATCGGGTCTTGGCTAGGTAGCGCCACACACGCTTGGTATACGGGCAGGTCAAATCAAGTAGTCGGACCCAACTCGGGAGATCTCTGACTTCACTAGGATACCACTCGACAGCTGCATCATCGGAAGGATTTAGTTCAAAAGAAAGAAAAAATATTTAATTGACGGGATATGCTCACTTACGATTCATATTCCATTCCCCGGGGAATGGTATCCTTTCAGCAGGGATCAGATCCGGGGTCCTAACTCGGACAAATCGGCTCATCCATCCTTTGTTCTTGTCCTCATCGATGCTGGCAAAGAGGGCCTTCGAAGCCCGAGGCTGGAGCTTAATCAAGCCGCCTCGATAAAGTCGGGGGCTGTACATTCTAATCAGATGGTCCAGGGTAAAAGGCATCCCCTCGACCATGTTCGAAAAATACCTGATCATATAGACAATGCGCCAGAATGATGGATAGATCTGGCCGACTGTCACTCGGTATTGCCTGCAGAAATCAAGGATTACGGGGTCTATCGACGGCGAAGAAGGTTCTACCGGACCTAGGGTAAAAGGATATGTATACACACTGAGGTAACCGACTTTATGTGTTGTTATTTCTTCCTCACGAGAAGGGATTTCCATTTCTACCTCCTCCCCTAGCGGCAGACAACCCTCACTTTTTCAGTATCAGTTACTAGACTGATGTATCAGGACATAGGTTCATCGCCCCGATTTCGAGGAGGGTTTGTCGACCTTGAAATCGGAAGACGTTCCATAAGGTCCTGGGATGCACTCCTCAATGCGAGGAGGCATTACTGCTTTACTCTTTGACGAGCGTGATGGTGAAGAAGTTTCTCCCTTCTGGGGAGCAGTCTTTTAAGTCTTTGTCATTCTTGCTGCAAAAATCTTAGAAGATGAGGAATAAAATGATTGAAAGATGAATACGAGAGGGAAGCAAGCGAAAGAGTCGATTAGAGGTATGAAGATATTCTTAAAAGTGAAGGTTCAAGAAACAAAGGATTGGGGTATTTGTAGGAGTGAGTTAGGCGTATTGAAGAAAACAAAAGGTCGGCTAACCGCCGTTTTCATACTATGACCTTTCGAGAATCGTGCAGGCGTGACTCTTGCTCATACTTTCTATCACATCAATAATTGGTTTCACGTGACTGACATCATGACATGGACATCGAAGATTCGAAGGATTCAAATCGTTTCTTATCATTTCATTCTAAGAAACGCGGGGACTATCTGTATTCGGTCGATATCGAGGACTCTGATATCGAGGTCTCTGAAGCAGGCCAAGTCGACCTCGAGGGGGCAGAGTAGAAAATAAAGTTTGACCTCGAGGTGCACGCCTCGAGAAATCATATCGGGGACTCATCTCAGCATACCTCAAGGCAGTATGAAATTCGACGATCGTCATTGAAAGGCGGGAAATTACTAAGGGCACGTGGTTAGCGCTGACAATGTCTGCAAGAATAGTAGAAATCCGTACTGAGCCACTATATAGTTGTACTAATAATATTTCTCTGTCATGATTAGACATGTATTATGTTGGGATTCGCCCCTCCTATATAAAGGGGACCCCAATCATCCTTGTAAAAAAACAACACGATACATTTAATACCATAGAACATTCTCTACCTTTCTTATCTAAGTGTGTTCAACAATTGTTCCACTGATTTATTGCTTTCCATTTGTTGTGCTTCATTTATTGTGTTCATTAATTGTTCTTCATTTATTGCTCGTTATTGGCCGCAAAAGGCTATCCCCGAGACCCCCAATATTATTGTTTCTCCCTCGACTGCTCATCACTAAGCGTCTTCGTTCGATCTCGAGGCCCAGTTTCAGTGAGCTCGAGGCCCAGCCCTATGACTATTTTGGTTTGTATATCTTACTCTTTTGTCTCATACTTAGCATTTCCTATTTAAATAACCAGCATTAAGATAAATCACGTATTTTTAGAACCACAAATTAAATATAATTATCATTACCGTTTTCAAGGTAAACAAGAGTAAACTTATGGTAGGTTAAAACTTGTGCAGAAATAATGAGAAATACGACAGTCCTACTCTTCAACAGATCATCAGCATGAGCTATAGTCAACCTAATAAATTTCAACAATTGCAAGACTTATACTTTGTTCTCAAACAGTGCACACAATTTTGGCAACAAATTCTCAATCCAACTCTAATTCAAACAAGAACTACAAGGCAATAGTTCAAACCAATAACATCCTCGAGTCGAACTTACAAATTCAAACTCAAACAATTCCAAAGAACTAGAGATGAATGTTAAGTCTACAATTCAAACACTCAAGCTCCAAATGGACAGTATCTATCAGTTAATTCAAGCAATAAACAACGGACTTGAATGATTCCAACCAATTAATTCAAAAAGATGGAGTCGACGTTCAGCTGAAACTCAAATTCTCTTCAAATTTTTAGAAATTAGAGATGGAGCTTAGCTTTAAACTCAAGGAATCAAATCTGATTCGTGCGTACGATTTCTCAGTGTAACGCCCATAAATTTTCACGAGTCATTTAATTATTATGATATTCCTTTCTCTCGATTTAACCATTTGCAGTTGTAGGGGATAGTGAAATTCATATAAATAATATTTCGCACATTTGATAGTGAGTCTGAGTTGTTAGAATGGATCCTTGAGCAATAGTCTTAATTATGTTCCCTTATTCTTCTTTTCTGTAAATTTCTTAGCAAAATTAATTATTATTAATTTGAAAAAATTTAGTTTTACATGTGGATACATAAATATATACTTATATTTGGAAATAGTATTTAAGGGACAGAGGAATGTCATTTGAATAGATAAATAGTTATTGGGCCAATTAATTATATTTATTGAAATTAGTGACTTTGGTTGATTTTATTTATTTAAAAAAAAAAGAAAAGAAGAGAGGCAAGTGGGCCAAGCCCACCTTCTGTTACTATTACGTGCCCCAGGGACTTTTGCATCCTTACCCACTTTTTGTGTCACGTTTTAACTTATATCTGTTTTGTTAAAACTTCAACATGCGGGGCTGAAGTAGCAAAGACAATCATGCAAAACTTCAGCATTCTAGTAGACGGGCCTGAAGTAGCTTGCGACCCAAGTTATAAAGACAACAATTTCAGCATACGGGGCTGAAGTTCCCCAGTCATAAAGACAAAAACTTCAGCATACGGGTCTGAACTTCAGCTATAGAGCTGAAGTTTTGTCTTTTGTAACTGGGGAACTTCAGCCCCGTATACTGAAGTTTTGTCTTTATAACTGACGAACTTCAGCTTAACTGGTAAATTTCAGCTCAGCGAGAGAAAGGGAGCTGAAGTTATTTAAAAAGTGAGTACAAGTTAAATTTTAAAAAAAAAACAAATATAGATTAAATGGGGACGACTAAATAGAATGTCCCGCACAATTTTTACAGTGCCCTAAGGAGATCAAATGGGTGAACTTTTAGTTTTAGAATCCTAAATAGAAAAGGTTACAAAGGTGCTATGGATTTTGGAAGCGTAGGCAATAAGGACTTTAAAGGAAGCCGCTATTTATATATATTTTTGGCTAAGTGAATCATTGATGGAGGGAATTACGGAAAAAAAAAAAAGAGATACAAAGTATATCACTTTATTTGTTAAGAGAAGAACTAAATACAGTGAAGAAGCTCCATCACTACAATTTCTGCATAGATCGAGTATAAGATTGAGGCCCTCGGAGGCTGTTCAGTTGGTGTTTTGGACATCGCAATATTGAGAGATTTGTTGTTAGCAAGGTAAGTGAGACTTTAAACTTTGATGTTTGCTTTTTTAAAATTTATTTTCAAAGTATGTTTTGTCTGCCTGGTCCATCTGTTGGGACGAGCGTGCGCTTGACAGAATCGGTGGTCTTCGACTAGCCGCAAATATATATTATTTTGTAAAAAACTGAAATTATTAATAAGTGATTTGTGGTGTAGTGTGATGTGGCGTAGCCTCGTACTATGGTATTGGGGCATTGTATATGCAGTCGTACTATATTTGAGGCATTGCGTATGCCGCCGAGATAGATTTGGGGCATTGTGTATGACGCCGTAATATATTTAGGAAATTGTTTATTGCTCTGTAATAGATTTACGGCATTATGTATGCCGTCGTGATATATTTGGGGCATTGTATATGCCGTTGTGATAGATTTGGGGCATTGTATATATCGCCATAATATATTTGGGGTATTGTGTATGCCGCCGTGATAGATTTGAGGCATTGTGTATGCCGTCGTGATATATTTGGGGCATTGTGTATGTTACCATGATAGATTTGGGGCATTTTGTATGCCGCTATAATATATTTGGAGCATTGTGTATGCCGCCATAATATATTTGAGGCATTGTGTATGCCTCTGTGATAGTTTTGGGGCATTGTGTATGCCGCCGTAATATATTTGGGGCATTATGTATGCCGCCGTGATAAATTGGGTAATTATGTATGCTGCCGTGGACTCATCAGGGTGTTTGGTTAATTTCCTGCACTGTCGTTTATGACAAGTCCTTAGTGTAGTTGTGCTGAGATATATAGTATTATTGTTGAATAATTGCTTGGACCTTATAGAGTAATTATATGATAAATTAATTTCTGTGCATATTATTTTTGTGCTTGTTGTGTGTTTGTATTTTCTAACACTTGTTCCAGAGGTATTCAGAGTGGCGGGTCGAGGATCTTACTGGGTTATATTTACGTATAACTCACTTCTTACTTGCATGTCTACGCATATACTATTGGTCACGGCGGAGCTAGTAGCTGACGAGTTCAATAGAATTAATTCAGTTATTGATATGAAGTCTTTTGTAATTCTCTTAGATGCTCCATGGTCTAGTGTGTGATTTGGACTAAAGTTTAATCTAATATGTTGAGATATTATTGTTTGCAATTAATTATCAGATTATTTAAATACTTATTTAATTAATTAAATAATGCAAATTAATGGCTAAGGTATGAAAGTACAGTTTGCGTGATGAGTGGTGTCAGTCACGTTTGGGTGGTAGTTTGGGAAGTGACACTCAGCTTCTCGAATCGATTCGAATCAGTCCGCGAAGTTCTTCAAATAAGCAGCTACTGTTCTTCGATTTTTTCAGATGCAGAGAATTTGAATCTCTTTCAATCCTCCGCCAAACGGCTAAAATTTCAGCTATGACTTCCCAACAACCTTAAGTTCAAACCCCAGCAACCAGTTTGTAACGAGCAACCAGCAAAATCAACAATTCCAGTTCGTCTTCTTCAAACAGTCTTCCGAAAATTTCGACCAAGCTAATTTGAATTTCAGTCGCAAACGAACCCAAGCTATAGATTACACCTCTGAACACCAATTAGAACAAAACTCCAAAACCAATTTGTTCAAACACTCACGGAAATGACGAACCTTAGGCCGTCTTCTCCGTCTAAATTCAATTCAAAAATTCTGAACAAAAACCCTAGCAACCAGTTTCAAAACAATCTCAAACCTTCAATCACGAGTATAGAATCACGTTAACAACGAATACAAATAACACCCAATCAATTTCAAGCTCATATACTTAACGAAATTCAAATTAGAGCTAAGCCCAGAAACCCGAAGTCGCAAATGGAGTAGAATTCGAAATAGAACCCAAGTAATCCAATGATTTTCAACTATTATCAGTCGATTTTCAGTGGATTCAACAATTTTCGGACACAAAATTTGGTAGAGAGATAAAACTTTGATATTTCGTGAACAAACAAGAGAAGAACATATACGATTTTTATTTTTAGATACCGATGAACAGTAATTTTTCCTTTTTTGGAATTTTGGATTTTTTTTTTTGATTTTCAAATTAGATGATAATAAAAAACAAAGACTCAAGGATTGATAGAACAAATCAAAACTTCCGCTCTGATACCAAGATGATACGAACTATGAATGAAAACACGGAGATAGCAAAATACGTGAAATCAACAATAAGAGCTAGGCCTACAATTGATTGGAAGAACAAGAACCAACCTATGTGAACTCAATCAATTATAACTCTAAACTATGAAAACCCTCAAGAGATTGGCAACTATTGAAAATCCGAATAAAGTAATTAAGCAATGAAACATTCACTACTAATTGCTCACCAACTAAGACTAATTTAGCACTAATGAATGCATAAATAAAACAATAAAGGAATTAAAGGCATAGACATAAATACATTAATTAAAAGATAAGGAAATAGTGTGAGACTTGCATGTATTTAAGTTTATCATTCATCAAGTCTAATTCTAAAGGCACTAATATTTAGCTATTTATACTAGTGTTATGTTAGGTAGAAAGAATTCCTAAAATAGCCCCAAAGAGTGACTTATAATGCAAATTAGCCACTTTGGGTAATACCTACTCTAAGTTCATCCTCTTGCCTCAATTCTTGATCTTCAAACCATTGGAACACATTGTGATGTGTATGAGATTTCTCCAAAACTCCCTCGGACGCTTCAAGCTTCATAATCAACAATCCAAGTTCTTGCAACTCCTTTGCTTGGCTTCTTGTGAATGATCTAGACGAAGTAGGTGAATGTCGGGGTATATTAGGAAGCTCTTGGCTTCCAAAAGACACATTTTGGCATAAAACATGGTAGACTTTGTTTTTAGGGGTAGAGGGGTGAATCAATTTTTTTTCAATTAACATGGTCGAACGTGAGCTACAAAACTAATTTTTCCAACTTATATTTAACATAACATAAATATGAATATATGTTCCTAACAGCCGGATAAATATTCACTTGGATAATTTCAGTTTGAGTCAACATAATCATCCAAATGCGATGTTCACATGAATTTAACTACATTATATTAACAGCCGCAAATAAGGTTCACATATCATTAAAGCCTATCCGATACAAGAGTAGTAAAACAATAACCTTAGTAGTATACATTAGAATTAGATACACCAGAAAGACCATATATAATCATTACTCACGCTTAGACTTGTACCCTGTTTCAGTCATGAAGGGCCTTATTTTCTCCTGTAAGATAAAGCAAAGAACACCTAAATGGCCGGAAACGATCAACAATCATGCAAAAGGACAAGGAACCGTATTAACACTGCACATTCAGTACAGAATTACCATCCCATGACCATTGCAAAACCAAGAAAGAAGTCACTGGAATGTAATCTCATGCAGAGCAACAGAATAGTCTCCTCTCTCCTTCCCCTGTTGTGTTGCGTAGTTTCACTCCACTTAGGTGAGCTGGGGCAGCACTAGCTAATCTCTTTGCTGCATAATGCATTTGTTTTGGCTTGAAAATTTGGAAAATCCTATCAAAGCTTAGACATTATACTGAGAACTCATCAGGGAAGTGATGTTTAACAATTACCTATTACATGGAAGAGCTCGTTTATATTCTGAGCAGTTTTTGCTGAAGTTTCAAAGAATAGCAAGCCATTCTCTTTAGCATATTCGTCTCCTTCCTGCGCAATCAGTTGGAGATGGTATACATACTTTATCTTCCTTCATTTCTTATGCAATATCACTAATATTGAATACTGGTATATGCCTAAACCTCATTATCAGTAAAGCCTCAAGTAAATGTAAATACCTCATTGTCCACCATTCTTTCTGAATCCAAGTCAGCCTTATTGGCCACTAAAACAGTCACCAAATTTGGATTTCCTAGTACCACAAAACACAGCATTAGACAGCTCCTACAAGTCCCAAAAGTACAACAGATATGACGACAATTTGGAACTTTTCATTTTCGACTGCAAAACCCCAGTGTTTCTGTACATAATACTCATGGCCGGAGCCAGGAGATGGAAGGAGTTCATCTGAATCCCTTCGCTAGAAAATTATATTATATATACTAGGTTAAAATTATACTATAATTATATATATATATATACACACACGAGTCTTAGAATTTCATATCAGTGAACACAAATTTTATGAAAATTACATAGATGATATTCACAAAGGTGCCTAAATTATCAAAAAGAAAATTAAAAAAATTCAAATTCTTGAAAAATAATCATGGATGTAATCACATTTATCTAACTCAATAAAAGAAGATCTCTACTCTACAAATACCTTATTATTTGAACTTTCTTTAGGGATATATTTAGGTTTTCACGTCATCCTTCTGGGTAGATTCGATCATTATCACGATAAAGAGATTATACATGCTAATATATATTGTTACTTCCTTTAGCTCAATAATAATGGGTTAATATGAGTTAGCCATATATCCCTAACTTGATATTTATTTGTGACTACATGCAATATTATCCGCTAGATAGATTTATCGATATATACTACAAGAAACTACGAAACTCTATGACAACACTTTTTGGAAATATTTTATTAACATTTTTAAAAATAAAAATAGCTTTAAATAGCTAACATTTTCAAACATTACCAACCTTAAATCTTATTTTAGCAATTTAAAAATAATCGTGAGATCCTGAGTATGATTTCAGTACAATTTGCTTTATGTTTTTGTCTCTTGGTATTTTGAAGTGGAAGACTTCTAATGTCACTTGGATTGTTTCGGTAAAAACAATAATTTCTAAAGTTATGAATCTTGTGAAAATTAACTTACTCGACTTATATGAGAAATCTTACTATGATTACTTTCCTAAATATTAGGAGTTCCTATATAGTTCAAATAGAAAAGATTAATAGTCAAATCTTTAGTTAATTCAACGTCATAAATATTAGAAAGTACTAATTAAATGATAATTTTGCCAATTTGTAAAAAGTATTTTTAAAAGATATAAAGGTCGATCAATTTTGCGTTGAAGTTTCATGCTTTTATAATAGTCTAGATTGATTGGAGAAGACAAAATTAAAAGAATAATGAAATATTATCTTCTTATATATTAATAGTTTTTAATTTTAGTCTCACACTATTTATCACAAAATTAGAATAAATTAATATAAGTTTTTGCAAGTACTAGAAGTAAAATTATTCTTCAAAAAAAAAATTCATTGATGTTAAAACACTACCAAAAAAACTGGAATTAGCTACGAATATCGTCGCTAGTCTGTCGCTAAAATGCTCGTAGCTAGTAGAATTTCTTCATAATTTATTGCTAATCCGTTGTTATTAGTGATAGATTTTTCTGTTTAACTACAGAATTTGTCCGTCACTAAAACCTGATTTTTTAGTAGTGAAAGATTATTGAGTTCATCATAAATACAATTAGAATACCAGTAATTGTCGAAACTATTTCAAAAGAACGTCTACTACTTTTGTACGAACATTCCAAATAATTGACTTTTTAGATATTTATTTAAGGTAAAATTTTAATCAATTTTACAGTAATAACTTTTAGGTACATAATTTAAATAGAAAATATTTAATAATCATATTTCAACGAATTTTCAAGTCCTAAATACTAATAATTAAATGACTGTTTTATCTAGTTTTAACTTTATTTTTAAAGGATAGAAAATGCGAACGACATTTCATTAAGGAGTTTTGTATTTTTAATGCAATATAGATATAGATTTATACAGATGTTAAATCCCCTTAACTTCTTAATATATTTTCTTCTTTTATATTTTGAACCCCTTACTAAATTCCTGAATCTGGCACCGATAATACTCCGTCTGTTCCAATTAATTAATTATATGTGACTGTTAGCTTTTCTTAATTTCTTTTTATAATATCTTGAATAATTAAGTATTACAATTAATAGTACTTTTTGTGAAGTTTTTAAATATGTAAATTTTGTTTTCAAGAACATAAAAATATACTCTATGTCCAAACTCATCAAAAATTAAGTACCTCGACCCTAGTATTTCGAATTTTGCGACTTTATGTTCATTTTCCACATTGGAACTGTTTCATTTTCGTCTCTTTAGATTCAAAACACAAGTGATGTGTGGCTAGAATTCGTGATTTTAAGCATTATTTACCTCGCATTTTATGTACT
>MDKI01079955.1:0-12525 GCA_005239505.1 Nicotiana paniculata | reverse complement strand
CCTAAAGTTAGACAAATTTGCAAACCTTTATATGACAGACTTAAAAAGAGTCCTGTTCCTTGGAGTAAGGAACACACAGATGTTGTTATTATGATTAAAGCCATGGTCAAGAACCTTCCTTGATTGGGTATTTCTAACCCTGATTGTTTTATGATTGTTGAGACCAATGCGTCTGATAAAGGATATGGTGGTATTCTTAAACAAAGAAAACCCCCAGAAACTTCTGAACAATTAGTTCGTTAGACTTCTGGACTCTGGAATTCTGCACAGAAAAACTATAGTACTGTTAAGAAAAAAATTCTTTCTATAGTTCTCTATATTACTAAATTCCAAGATGATTTAATTAATAAAGAATTCTTGCTTAGAGTAGATTGTAAATCTACTAAAGACATTTTGCAAAAAGATGTTAAAAACCTTGTTTCTAAACAGATATTTGCTAGATGACAAGCCTTATTATCAAGCTTTGATTTTCAGATAGAATTCCTCAAAGGAGAAAACAATTCTCTTCCAGATTTTCTAACTCGTGAATTCTTGCAGGGAAAAATATGAAGCCTACAGGAAGGCAAAGCTCCAGCGGTCCCTTTAAAGGGAATAATAAAGGAAAACAAGTGGCTGAAACAGCTAAACCCTTTGCTATCCGGCCATCAATGAATAGCCATAATCAATATTCGGCTCTAGCAAGCCTACCTCCGATAAATCCAAAGTTTAGTTTAACCCCTTTTCCACCATTACCAAATAGTGCATCTTGTTCTTCAAATCTTTTGGTTTTAAAGAAACCATTCGCAAAAGAACCTGAACCATGCTCTCATTCTCCTTCTGGAATACCTAGATATTCCTCACCCCAAACCAGAGATTCTTACACAATGAAAACTCCCCAGAGTTTCAAAGAAGCAGTTGCACCAAAAGCTGCAGTTTCTAAAGGTCCAAAAGTCAAAGAAAACTTTGACGTTATATCTTTACAGATTTCTCCTATCCTATCTCTTGATAAAGAGTACGAGAACTATGAGGTTAAACACCTCGTTAAGCCATTATACAACAATAGGAACTATGTTGAGACAGAAAGTTCCTTAAAAACCAGAAAATACTTTGAGTTTATTCTGGTTGACTCTGGCTCTATTGAAATAGAGCATAAACTAAGTAATGATGCAGATCCTGATAGTATTTCTTACTCTAAGTTCACTATCAAGAAAATCTTAACCCCTTTTGAGTGGCAGGTTGATCATTTGCACACTCCTATCAATTTATCAAGGGAGCACAGACCCCAAACTTACAATTGGCATGATTATAAATCTGTTTGGTTGAATTTCCTTTACTTACGACCAACTACACACACTTGGTTTGTAAAGTACAGTCTTGAATTCTCTAAATCTATCATCCCCAGATGGTTCTATGAATGGTGGAACTATTTTGGAGGAAACAAACTGGTTTTACCAAAAACCTTTTTTGAAAGATTCGATCAGTTCCAGATTGATCATGATATCTCTTCTTTACCAGAACACATTAAATTGTGTAAATACTTTATTCAAAAAAGAATATCTTATATTATTAGTTGGACTTTTGTCATTGCTGAATTTGACAGGATCAAATAATTATCCGAAGAAGTCATGATCAAGGGATGGTCACCAGCACCCAAAGATCAATCCACAACCTCTCAAGTTGTGTCAATGAAATCACCAGGAAAATCAACCTCTAAGAGTGATTTAAAAAAGAGGTTACAAAAGGCCTTGTCAGAAATTGATTATGATCCTGATGAAGAAGAAATCATGAAACTTCTTGATGAAGCCTCTTCATCACAAAGTGATGACAATGGAGATATGTTGAAACCCAAAGTTTTAGCACAATCTTACCTGGATTCCTTTTATGATTAATCCTAGTTGAGGATATTAAAATCCGGAATAACTAGTCTTTCAGATAGAGACTCAAAGAGTCGGAATTATCTATAAAGTAAAGAAGAGTCTCAAAGATACGAAATTTATTTTGATTAAAAATCAAACGGACCCAGATAAAGTTGGCATATTCTCCCAAAAGAAAATGGCCGACAAAGCTTTATCAAAAGCAAAAGATTCTTCAAAAAAGAAGATGACCGACAAACTTTCAAAAGCAAAAGATTCCATTACTTTTCAAAAGCAAAAGCAGTGGACAGTGCGATCGCACAGGGTAAGGAAAAATAGTGCAGTGCGTTCGCATGGGGAGGGGTGCGATCTCACAGTGTACTGACCTCCGCTTCCCCCAGGTCTAATTTACTCAGTGCGGTCGCATGGCATTTGGTGCGTTCGCACAGTAGGGCATTGGTGAAGCAGTGTGATCGCACACCTGGCTTTGCGTTCGCACAACACAAACTTGAGATCCCTACAGACTACACTATGCGATCGCGGTTATACCTATGCGATCGCATAGTACAAAAACCTGGACACCGGATACTGAAAAACCAACATTTATTTTTAAGTGAAAAACACCCCGTGGCCTATCCGAAACTCACCCGAGCCCTCGGGGCTCTAAAAAAATCATGCACGCAAGTCTAAAAATATCATACAGACTTGCTCGTGCGATAAATCACACAAATAACATGTAAATCTATGAATTAAACCTCAAAACTCATCATTTTCAACAAAAACTCTTAAAGTTCATAATTTCTCAACTGGATGTCTGAATCATGGAAAACGAACTCGTTTTCACCAAATTTCACAGTTAACCTCTAAATATCATAACAAAGCTGTACCGGGCTCCGGAACCAAAATACGGACACGATACCAATGATGTTTAGCATTATTTATTTTCATTAATTCATGAACATTTCAGCAAAAATTGATTTCTAATGCTTGGGACCTCGGAATTCATTTCCGGGAATACGCCCAAGTCTCATATATTACTGCGGACCACCCGGGATCGTCGGAACACGGATCCCTGTCCGTTTACTCAAAATGTTGACCAAAGTCAACTTTATCAAATTTAAATTCTCAAAATCACTATTTCTCATATTTTCACATAAAAGCTTTCCGGTTTCACGCTCGGACTGCGCACGCAAATAGAGGTATTTAATTTTAGTATTTTTATGGTTATTTAGCATGGAGCAGAGTCCAATTTTATAAAATGACCCCTTGGGTCATCACAATCTCCACCTCTAAAATACACATTCGTCCTCGAACGGACATAGAAAATTACCTGAAGTGGCGAACAAGTGTGGGTATCTACTCTGCATGTCTGACTCAGACTCCCAAGTAGCTGCCTCAATGGGTTGGCCTCTCCACTGCACTCGAACTGAAGGAAAACTCTTAGATCTCAATTGGCGAACCTGCCGGTCTAAAATAGCTACCGGCCCCTCCTCATAAGTCAAGTCTTTGTCCAACTAGACAGAGCTGAAATATAACACGTGGGACGGGTCTCCATGATATTTCTGGAGCATAGACACATGGAATACCGGATGAACTGAGGATAACCCTGGAGGCAATGCAAGTCTATAAGCTAATCCCCCACTCTATCAAGAATCTCAAACGGCCCGATACCTAGGGCTCAACTTACCCTTCTTCCCAAATCTCATAACATCCTTCATGGGTGACACACGAAGCAATACTCTCTCTCCAACCATGAATGCCACATCACGACCCTTACGATCGGTATAACTCTTTTGCCTAGACTGAGCTGCACGGAGTCTCTTCTGAATAATCTTGACCTTATCTAAGGCCTCCTGAACTAAGTTTGTACCCAACAACCGAGCCTCTCCCGGCTGTAACTATCTAACTGGCGATCTGCATCGTCTACCATATAACCCCTCATGAGGAGCCATCTGAATGCTCGACTGATAACTATTGTTATAAGCAAACTCCGCTAATGGCAAGAACTGATCACATGAACCTAAAAAATCAATAACACAAGCGCGGAGCATGTCCTCCAATATCTGAATGGTACGCTCGGACTGTCCGTCAGTCTGAGGGTGAAATGCTATACTTAACTCTACTTGAGTACCCAACTCACGCTGAACTGCCCTCCAAAAGTGCGAAGTAAACTGCGTACCCCGATCAGAAATAATAGACACGGGCACCCCATGAAGGCGAACAATCTCCCGAATATACAACTCAGCCAACCGCTCTGAAGTATAAGTACTAGCCACTGGAATGAAATGTGCTGACTTAGTCAACCTGTCCAACCCAAACCGCCTCAAATTTCCTCTGAGTCCGTGGAAGCCCAACAACGAAGTCCATAGTGATACGCTCCCACTTCCACTCAGGAATCTTTATCTGCTGAAGCAAATCACCAGGTTGTCACACCTCTTTTTAGCCACACAACCCTATTACGTGGTAGAGTTAGAAGGGTTTTTCCAATTAAAGTGACGTTTTGAAAAAGGATTATTTATTATTTAGAGTCGCCACTTGGAATAGAGTTTTGGTGTTCTAAGTCACCTTTTATTTTGAATACCTTATCAAAAGGAAGGTTTGACTCTTAATTTATGGTCTACGAAAATAGAAGACTGAGTAAGGAATTCTGTTGACCGAGGAGAAGGTGTAAGGCACCCCTCAAGTCCCGTGGTTCTAGCACGGTCGCTTTTATTGACTAATGTCCGGCTTAAATCAATTCTTGGATATTCTTATATTTTATTGATTATGGTTTGCCTACTACCGCTTAATTAATTATTGTATTTTTTTTATGTTTTCACCAAGATGCGGTACTCACACAAGGTACTTCTTTGAAATTAAATGTTAAACCAAGGTACGGAACATACACATGATTATAACATAATTATTTCAAATTTAAAGGCATCGAGACGCGGAATGCGCACATGATCATTTTATTATTTAAGCATATCAATCCAAGGTTCAGGTATGAATACACGGGCTAATATTTAAAGTGCATCTAAAGTTTTTCTAGTGTTTTAGAGTATTTCAATTATTTTGTCTCTTTCATATTCGAGACATTTATTGGTATAATTTTTTTTTTACTTATTGGAATGAGTCTTAAATTAGATCATGGCTCATTTCGCTCCCTCTGTGATGACCCAAAAGGGTCATCCCATATATTCTACCTAATTATGTGTTCCAAGGTCGTGAAAACCTCCTTCTATCTCACCTCGATTTACGTGCGCAGCCCAGGCGTGTAGCCGGGAAGCCTTTATGTGAAAAATTGATAAAATTGAAAATTTTATGTTGGAAATTTGAATAAAGAATGTTTTTTGGTAAATGGACCAGGACCCGTGATTTGACGGTCTCGGAAGGTCCGCAGGAAAATATGGGACTTGAGCGCATGCCCGGAATCGAATTCCGAGGTCCCAGGTCCGAGAAATGAATTATTAAAGAAAATTACTTTCTGAAAAATATAAAGGTTTTTGAAAATGAAATTTGAGGTGAAACCTGTGATATCGGGCCCGCATTACAATTCCGAAGCCTAATACATGTTCGGTATGATTTATATGTGTTATTTGTAAAATTTGGTAAGAAAAGGACTTAATTTGACGTGATTCGGACCTTAAATGCAAAACTTAATGTTTATAGAAGTTTGAAGAATTTTCATGGATTTTTAGTTTAATTCATCGTGTTAGTGTTGATTTATTTTTTTTAAAACCTCGAGCGAGTCCGTGTTAGGTTATATGACTTGTGTGTGTGGTTGGACGGGCTCCCAGGGGGCCTCAGGTACATTTAAGATGCTCATCGGGTGTTTTTAGAACTTGGGAGACAGCTGAACCATTGCTGGTTCTCGTGTCTCGCACCTGCGATGGACCTTCCGCAGGTGCGGCGAGGAGTTTGCAGGTGTGGAACTTTGCCCAAACCCCCAATCCTCACAGGTGCGGTTAGTTTTCCGCAGGTGCGGAGCCTCAGCTGTGGCCATTTGACCGCAGGTGCGACCCAAGGCTTTTTAGTGGGTTTTCGCACCTGCGATGGTAGTTCCGCAAGTGCGGGACCGCAGTTGCGATCCCAAGGGCGCAAGTATGGAATTGCTAGGCAGAAAAGGGGCAGAACCGAGGGTTTATGTTATTTTCACCATTTTCGAATTGGGGAGATCGGGAGAGGCGATTTTTGGACGCTTTTGCACCTGGGTAATTTGGGTAAGTGATTTCTATCCATTATAGACCAATTTCCATGTTTCCAATCTTAAATCCAACCTTTAATTTCGAAATTTTTGGGTAGAAAATGGGATAAACTTCATAGATCGAATTATTGAGTTTTGATTGGGTTTTTGACCTCCGATTTGAGAGATTTTCATATGTTTAGACTTGTGGGTGAATGGACTTCCAAAAAATATAATTTTTACCCGAACCCGAGATGTGTGCCCGGGGAACTTTTTGGGCAATTTTCCTACTTTCGCATCTTAGCTTCGAATTATTTGTTAAACTAGTTGCTTGTAGTATTATTTACAGAATGCTATTAATTTGAGTAGATTTGGGCCATTGGGAGTCGGATACCCGTGGCAAGAACGTGATTTCAAGTTGGTTTGAGCGGTTGAGGTAAGTATCCTTCCTAACCTTGTGTGGGGGAATTACCCCTTAGGATTTGAGTCTTCTATGTTGATTGTGGTCCGTGTACGCGAGTAGACGAGCGCATGCTCGGACTTATCTGTGGAAAGTTAAACCTTTAGGAATCTTAGATATATGAAGTGTCCTTAGCATGATTGAATTTCCTAATTTCTAGTGTCATCTTTATTTGCTTAAATGTGGAAGTTCTTACTTTTGGATGTACTCATATTGCCTACTTGACTCCTAATTGACTTATCTGAAGGTTTTATTTCCTTTACTGTCATGCTATATCTTCTTAACTGCGTATCTCAAAATTTTCAATTATCTTCATCTCAACCTATAATTGTTTTGGTCTTAAATGAAGTTATGATTATTCTCTACTGCTTGTCCTTAAGTAGAAATTGTTGAATATTCTCGTAACTGCTCAACCTTAAAGGAAGTTTAGATATTCTTTACCTTCGTAACTTGCCTTATATGGAGTTATCGAATTTGTGTTGATTTCTTGTGTTCACCCGTGTAATTAGGTGCGACTTTTACATGTTATTTCCCTTCCTTGTTGAGTGATTCGTAATATGCCTTGCTCTCCTTATTATGTTTATTTCTCGTGAATTAGTTTTTCTTATCTTGTGGTCGAAGGATCTTGAGTTGATGTATTAATTGTATCTTGAACTGGTTTAATTTTTGTTGTTGTACTTGTTGTGGTGATGCATGAGGTTTCTGCTATGTGGTTGTTGATATGGGGATTTGCACGAGGTTTATGTCGTGTCGTGTTACTAATGATAATTGCACATGCAGCGTGATAAGGCGGGATACGAGATTGAGTGTTACGCATGTGGCGTGACAACGTGGGAACATGTTTATGCACGTGTGGCGAAACAAGGCGGGCATATACTTTAATATTGCACACGTGGCGTGACAAGGTGGGCTATGGCAGGGATTGTTTGTGATAGTTGTGTTGGCCTGGGGGCATTCCTTGTTGTTGATATTGTGTATTGGAACACTTACCGTGTGAGTTCATTTGTGTGGAAATTTATTAGATGAAAATGAACGTGTTGCCACTTATTGTTTTCCTTATGTCTATTGGTTGTCGAAATCATGTTAGGACACCTGCACAAGCATACCCCTTGTTGAGGACTACTAATGGAGTTAGGAGTCTTTGTTGTCAAGAATAGACACTCCTGTTGTGCTTACTGTATGAGGGCACAAGACGCCAGGTGTTAGGGTTCAGATATTGGGACCCGTAAATGGTGATTTTTCCGAGGTTCGGAACCTCGTGGAGATGACTATGAATTTGATGTAGAAGTGGTTGATGTTTTTGAGTGATTACATGCACGTGATGTATATTTACATGCCGGGATTGTCGGTGTTCTATTCAGTGTTTGTGTTACTTCATGGTTCCCGCTGATACTTATTGGTTTCCTTCTTTATCGAATTCACTGTCTTGTTATCTATATTACGTAGCCTTTATGTATATCATTATTTCCCTGATTTCTATATTGATACTTGTTCAGTTTTAACTAGACCAGTGGGTGTCTTGACTAGTCCTCGTCACTACTTCACCGAGGTTATTCTTGATATTTACTGGGCACCGCTGTGGTGTGCTCATACTACTCATCTGCACATTTTTGTACAGATTCCAGGTTTTCGCATAGGCGGCCGAGTGATTGATTGTAGCACGGTTGCTGTTGTGGAAACTCAAGGTAAAACCGTTTCAGCGTTCGCGGTTTCGGAGTCACCATCTTATCTTTTGTTTGCACTATTGCAATTATTTTTGAACAGTGGTATTTTTAGGAGTTTAGTGTAAATTCTTAAAAGCTTATGACTTGTACTTCCGGATTTTGGGAATATAAAATGTGTATAGAATTGTTTATTTCAGAAAGGTATTAGATTCTATTTATTACTGTTGTTATTACTGAATATTAGGCTTACCTAGTCCGTAAGACTAGGTGCCATCACGATACCCAACGGTGGGAAATTTGGGTCGTGACAAGTTGGTATCATAACTCTAGGTTCATAGGTGCTACAAGTCATAAGCGAGTTTAGTAGAGTCTTGCGGATCGGTACAGAGACGTCTGTACTTATCTTCGAGAGGCTACGGGACTATTAGGATAACTTCACTTCCTTCTTTCCTATCGTGCGAGTTCATTGATCTTGAAGTTTGAAATTTATCATTCTATTCTCTCACAGATGGTGAGGACGCGAGCTGCAGATTCTGAGGATGTTACCCCCGGAGCAGATACCGCCAGGAGCCGAGGTAGAGGCAGAGGTCGACGAGGGGCGCGTGCCGCAGCTAGGGAACCTGCCAGAGCACCCATTGAGGAGCTGCGAATAGTTCCAGTTGGGGGACCAGAGGCACCTGTTGTTACACCCGGACTTCAGGAGACCTTGGCATAGTTCTGGGATGTGATTGGTACCTTAACTCAGGCGAGATTGATTCTGAGTGCACCAACTACTTCACAGGGAGGGGAGGAGCTCAGACTCCCGTCGCCCATACTCCGGAGCAACGAGATCAGGTTGGTCCGGTTCCAGGTGTCATGGAAGCACAACCTGGGATCCCAGTTCCGCCCGTGGTTAGGGCAACAACATTTGAGGAGGAACAACTTAGACTCGAGAGGTACAAGAAGTACCACCCTCCTACCTTCAGTGGATTAGCAACAGATGATGCCCAGGGTTTCCTGGAAGAGTGTCACCACATTCTTCGTGCTATGGGTATTGTGGAGACGAGCTGGGTTGTTTTCGTTATGTTCCAGCTCAGGGGAGCGACTTATCAGTGGTGGAGGGCATAAGAGTTGGGTAGCCCTACCGAGTCATCTTCACTTACATGGGGTCAGTTTTCAGAGATGTTGTTGAGTGAGTTTTTACCTCAGTCCCTCCGAGATGCATGGCGTGCGGAGTTTGAGCGGCTATGCCAGGGCACTATGTCAGTGTCAGAATATGCTGTCAGTTTAAGTGATTTGGCCAGGCATGCACCTACTTTGGTTACTACAGTTAGAGAGCGTGTTCGCAGATTCATTGAGGGCCTAAGGCGTGATATTCGATTTAGCATGGCTCGGGAGTTAGAGTTGGATATTTCATTTCAGCAGGTGGTAGGGATTGCTCGCAGAGTTGAGGGTATGCTTGATCGTGAGAGAGACGACAAGCGGGACTATGATAGAGATGTCAGACGAGTTTAGGAGAGGGGGGTAGAGAGGTGAGGAGGTCTCATTGTCCGGAGAGATTTACTGGTCCTTATTATGGAGGCAGGGTACGACACGGTAGAGGTTTTATGGGTCAGCCAGTTCAGTTTGCATTGCCGGCTTCGCATGGGGGTTTAGGTACTTATGGGTCTCAGAGTACTCGGGCCGCGCAGTTTCCACAACCACGTCAGCAGAGAGGTTGTTTTGAGTGTGGAGATATCAGCCATAGGATTAGAGATTGTCCCAGGCTCCGGGCAGATGTGTTACAGCAGGGCATCCAGGCTAGTAGAGGGCGCCCAAGAGGGGGAGGCCCGACCCGGCTCGTTGATGTGTTTCGTATAGTAGGCTGGAGGCCGTTGTGCTGGATGTTACAGTACAGGTATACTTTGTTTTGTTAAAAAGTGGCACCATTTGTATTTCATTATAGCTCTACTGGTCGGGACGAGTTCCCTCACTGTTGTTTTATTTAAGAGTGAGTTTCATGCTTTGCACTCTACTTATGTGTTTGCTCCTGTTGGGAGATTCTGTGAGTAGTAGCCCATGTCTATTGTTAGTCTCTATTCAGTATTGGGAGATATGAGACCAGTAGTAAATTCCTATTGTCCAGTACGGTAAGTTTGATGTGGTTCCTGAGTATTTTGTTTACAAGTGGTGATTTGATACTCCATCGAGATGTGAGATCAGCTAGCGCTATGATTTTTATCAGCTGAGATAAATTAGTGGAGGAATTTCAATCGGTATGATATATTTTCGGTATGTGATGCAGAGTTGAGGGCGAGGTCCTCGTGATATTTGTGGTCCGATATGTTTGGACCGGGGTGAGTACCGCAGTGGAAATTTTATCAGGATGGTATCCTTGTGATTTGTTCATGTGCTTTAGTTCCTTCCTTGTTATGTTGTTGTGTAAGTTAGCATTTATAGAGGGTTGGTCCTGTCAGGGTTGTTTGATAGTTTCCTTATGTGTTTCTCCTTTCATATTCAGTCATTTTTGTTTTGTGCTCCTTGAGTTTTATCTTGCAGGGTGTGTGCCCGGTGGTGTTAGTTGTGGTTTTGTGATTTGGGTGTCAAGGTTATGAATTCTTCATGTTTCTTGCTTTATTATCAGTGTGATGGAGGTTGGGAATATAGTTCTACCGGATATGAGGCTAATTGCCAATGCTGAGTTGATTTCGGGCAGCCATTGCGACCCAAGTGTTATTATGAGCCTATGTATGATGTGCTATATTGTGTAGCCGGGAAGCCTTTATGTGAAAAAATGATAAAAATGAAAATATTGTATTGGAAATTTGAATAAAGTTGACTTCAGTCAATATTTTTTGGTAAACGGACCTGGACGCGACCCGTGATTTGGCGGTGCCGGAGGGTCCGTAGGAAAATATGGGACTTGGGCGCTTGCCCGGAATCGAATTCCGAGGTTTCAGGTCCAAGAAATGAATTTTTAAAGAAAAATGTATTTTGAAAAATATAAAGGTTTATGAAAATGAAATTTAGGTGAAACCTGTGATATCGAGCCCGCATTACGATTCCAAAGCCCAGATAGGTTCGATATGATTTATATGTGTTATATGTGAAATTTGGTAAGAAACAGACGTAATTTGACATGATTCGGACCTTAAATGATAAACTTAATGTTTATAGAAGTTTGAAGAATTTTCATGGATTTTTAGTTTAATTCATCGTGTTAGTGTTGTTTTATGTGGTTTGAAACCTCGAGCGAGTCCGTGTTAGGTTATATGACTTGTGTGTGTGGTTGGACGGCGTCCTGGGGGGCCTCGGGTACGTTTATGATGATCATCGGGTGTTTTTAGAACTTGGGAGACAACTGAACCATTGCTGGTTCTCGTGTCTCGCACCTGCGATTGACCTTCTGCAGGTGCGGACAAGCAGGTGCGGCGAGGAGTTCGCAGGTGCGGAACTTAGCCCAAATCCCCAATCCTCGCAGGTGTGGTTAGTTTTCCGCAGGTGCGGCCATTTGACTGCAGGTGCAACCCAAGGCTTTTTAGTGGGTTTTCGCACCCGTGATGGTAGTTCTGCAGGTGCGGGAACGCATGTGCGGTCCCAATGGCGCAGGTACGGAATTGCTGGGCAGAAAAGGGGCAAAAATCGAGAGTTTATGTTATTTTCACCATTTTCGAATTGGGGAGCTCGGGAGAGGAGATATTTGGAGGCTTTTACACCTGGGTAATTTGGGTAAGTGATTTCTATCCATTATAGACCAATTTCCATGTTTCCAATCTTAAATCCAACCTTTAATTTCGAAATATTTGGGTAGAAAATGGGATAAACTTCATAAATCGAATTATTGAGTTTTGATTGGGTTTTTTTACCTCCGATCTGAGAGAGTTTCATATGTTTATACTTGTGGGTGGTGAATGGGCGTCCGGAAAATATAATTTTTACCCGAACCCAAGACGTGGGCCCGGGGAACTTTTTGGGCAATTTTCCTAATTTCGCGTCTTAGCTTCGAATTTAATTGTTAAACTAGTTTCTTGTAGTATTAGTTACACAATGCTATTGATTTGAGTAGATTTGGGCCATTGGGAGTCGGATACCCGTGGAAAGAACGTGATTTAAAGTTGTTTTGATCGGTTGAGGTAAGTATCTTGCCTAACCTTGTGTGGGGGAATTACCCCTTAGGATCTGAGTCTTCTATGTTGATTGTAGTCCGTGTACGCGAGGTGACGAGCGCATGCTCGGACTTATCTGTGGAAAGTTTACCCTTTAGGAATCTTAGATCCTTATATTCGCCGAGTATGAAGTGTCCTTAGCATGATTGAATTTCCTAATTTCTAGTGTCATCTTTATTTCCTCAAATGTGGAAGTTCTTACTTTTGAATTTACTCATATTGCCTACTTGACTCCTAATTGACTTATCTGAATGTTTTATTTCCTTTACTGTCATGCTAT
>ML339191.1:0-12711 GCA_005239505.1 Nicotiana paniculata | reverse complement strand
GCTATTAGTAAGCACTCCCCTAGTTTTGACCTAATGAGCTTTCTTTACGTTGAGTTAATTAACTCGGCGGGTTCGCCTAGATGCCTAGTAAAGAACGAGACCCATAATCTCAAGAACTCAAATATATAATTTCTATCCAATTCCGTAACCGTTTTTAGTGGTTAAAATTTAAATTTTATACAAATCTAGGTTTTTCATCTAAACCCTTGATTTATAAGATTTACCGGTTATAATCTTTCCATAATCTATGTATTTAACTCAAGGTGTGTAGAATTAACTTACCGCCAAGCTGTTAGTTGAAATCCCCTCTCAAAAAGCTCTGAAATCGCCCAAACATGGAAGATAAAAGGACAAAAATGGACTTAGCTTCGTCCGTATTAAGGTTCTGTCAAAGCAGATTTTTTGCACCTGCGGAGGAGATTCCGCATCTGCGGATTCCGCCTCGTAGGTGCGAGTTTTCCCTCACTGCCAAGCTTCACACCTGCGCCCATTTTCTCGCACTCGCTCGTTTGCAAGTGCGCCAAAAGTTCCGTACCTGCGGTGGCAGACCTACTCCTCACCTTCGCACCTACGGCTGTCCATGCGCAGGTGCGATCATACCAGAAGCTGGAAGCTTCAACTCTTCTTCAAAATTCCAAAATTGATCTGAGCCTCGTCCGGTTGACACTCGGGGCCCCTGGGGCCCTACCCGAACAAACCAACAGGTTTGAAATCATAAAAACGGACTCGCTCGAACTCCGGAATGTGTAAAACAACATCAAATCTAAGAATCATACCCCAAATCAAATTGATTCAACTTAGAAATTTCAAATTCTTCAAACTTACTCCGAACGCACCGAAATATACTTATACTACCCGGACAGACACCAAATTTGACGTGAAAGTCTTAAATCACTATACGGAGCTATCGGAATTCCAATCGAACTTTAATTTCTCCAAAACCTACCCCAAACCAAATTTCAAGAACCTTAATTAGCTAGTTTTCACTATTAAGTGCCAAAACGCTCTTGTGTTATCCAAAAACCCGATTCTAACATACGCCCAAGTCTGAAAATATTATACGAACCTATTGGAACCGTCAAATCCCGATTCCGGGGTCGTTTTCTCAAAATGTTGACTGAAGTCAAACTTGGACTTTTAAAGCCAAACTAAGGAACCAATTGTTTTGATTTCACTCGATCAATTCGAAATTCTGAACCAAATATCCCCACAAGTGATAAATTATTAAAAGCACATTTGGGAAGTTTTATTTAGGGGAACAGGGTTCTAAAAGGTAAAATGACCGTTGTGTCATTACATTCTCCACTCTTAAACAAATGTTCATCCTCGAACGGGTTTAGAATTGTACCTGGAGTGCCAAATAAGTTTGGATATCTGCTCCGCATGTTTTCCTCGGCCTCCCAAGTCGCTTCCTCGACTGGTTGGCCCCTCCACTGGACTTTTACTGCAAAAATCCTCTTGGACCTCAACTGGCGAACGTGTTTATTAACAATGGCCACTGGCTCCTCTTCATAACCCAAGTTGTTATCTAGCTGAATTGTGCTGAAGTCTAACCTATATGACAGGTCGATATGATACTTCCGGAGCATAGATACATGGAAAACCGGATGAACTCCTGATAGACTGGGAGGCAAAGCAAGCTCGTAAGCAACCTCTCCAAATCGTCTCAACACCTCAAATGGGTCTATAAATCTTGGGCTCAACTTGCCATTTTTCCCAAATCTCATGATTCCCTTAATCAGCAAACACTTCAAGAGAACTTTTTTACCTATCATGAATGATATATCACGCGCTTTCTGATCTCCGTAACTCTTCTGTCTGGACTGCGCTATACGAAGTTGCTCCTGAATCAACTTTACCTTTTCCAAGACATCCTTCACCAAGTCATTACCATATAACTTAGCCTTACCGGGCTCAAACCATCCAATGGGAGAACGACATCGCCGACCATATAAAGCCTCAAATGGAGCTATCTCAATACTAGATTGGTAATGTCACGCCGTGAAATCCCACCGTCGGGCCGTGATGGCGTCTAACGTTGATCCCACTAGACAAGCCAACGTGTATAGCTAAACTAGCATAATAACCTCAATTTAAAAGACTAAACTAAAATAGTTGACAATTAATCAGCGGAAGTCAATACAGTTTTAAGCTAAGTAAAGACAATCATAATACAACGTCACAAAATTTCCCAAAACCCGGAGTCACAAACTCACGAACTGTCTAAAAGAGTGCTAAATACAAGTCTGAAAGGAAATACATGAGTGTCTCTGAAACTAGAGGAAAAATAAGACAGATACGAAGACATAGGGATGGGAGAGACGCTAAGGCCCACGAACGCCAGCAGGTATACCTTGAAGCCTCTAGGATAAGCTGGAAGACACTCCCACTAATGATGTCCTCCGGGTCCGGCTGCGAAATCTGCACAACATAAAGAAGTGCAAGTGTAGAATCAGTACAATCGACCCTATGTACTGGTAAGTTCTTAGCCTAACCTCGGCGAAGTAGTGACGAGGCTAGAACCAGACTACCTAATAAACCTGTGCAGCTCACATGAATATATATATATATATATATATATACATATATATATATATATATATATATACATATATGCAACAGATAAGAAATATAGGGAGGAAACAATTAATCAAGAAGGGGAACATGCTGTGGGTAGATGGCAGTTTCATATAAGAAATCTCAATAAGGAAAAGAGAAACAAAGCCAGCATATCAATAAGGACAGGAATCACAAACTTGCACGACATCACCGTTCGTGCTTTTACACTCGTCCTCACTATGCAATGTATAATGTAATCAATGTAAATCATGGCACTACATCACCCTTCGTGCTTTTACTCTCGTCCTCACTATGCAATGTATAATGTAATCAATGTAAATCATGGCACTACATCACCCTTCGTGCTTTTACTCTCTTTCCTCACAGTATAATCAATGAATATCGGTACGGAATGGTATATCGTATGACACGACATCGCCCTTCGTGCTTTACACTATTTCCTCACAATATCAAACAATGCACGACATCACCCTTCGTGCTTTAGCACTCTTCCTCACCCAAACAACAATCACAAAAAAGGGGAAAAGAGTGGAAATAACAGAAATAATAACCCAGGCAAAGGAACAATATCAAACAATGCACGACATCACCCTTCGTGCTTTAACACTCTTCCTCACAATATCAAACAGTGCACGACATCACCCTTCGTGCTTTAACACTCTTCCTCACCCAAACATCAATCACAAACAAGGGCAAGGGAATAAGCAGAATAAAATAGAAATCCCAGCAAGGAAACAATATCAGTAATCTCAACATCCCAACAAGGGAGACAATATCAAAAGCAACAATGACCCGACAAGGGTATATTTTAGTAGCTCTTTCTCTTTCTTTCACTTCATTTCATAATTTACTCTATTACTTGATCCAATGCTCTAAAGGATTCAATTATCTCATATACCTTCATCATTCGTGTTACAATTTGGGCCAATGCTCCAACAGAGTTTAAAGATTACAATTCCTTTCACATATTCTTCACAACATATAGAAATCATCAATTAAGCATGGAAATTACCACAAAATCAGAATATTCACAATATAAGGACTCACGGTCATGCTAGACACCAATGTATAGATACTCGTCACCATGCCTATACATCGTATTTGATAATTAGAAAGTACCAAATTATACACAACTCCTATTCCCTCAAGCTAAGGTTAGACCAAACACTTACCTTGGGTCCGAAGTATAGCAATCAACCCGAAACCACACGTTTACCACGAGTATCTGACTCCAAATGGCCCAAATGTATTCAAATAAATTTCATACCATAAATAACATCTCATGCAACTGATTCTACTATTTAATTCAAGGTTACGACGCAAAATTTAGTGAAATGACCAAAATGCCCCTCAGGCTAGCATCTCGGAGTCTGGTAAATTTTTACATTTTCAGAACCCTCGTACTCTCACGAATCTAGCCATATAAAAATCTCTCAAATCGGAGGTCAATCACCCACTCAAATCCCAATTTTAGACAAACCTATGTTCTACCCAAAACACCCAATTTCACCCACGGAAATCCCTGATTTTTAAGTTGAAAACATGTTAAATGATGTTAAAGATTGAAAGAAATGAGTAAAAACCAGCTTACAACTGATTTGGAAGATTCTTGTTCTTGGAAAAATCGCCTAAGAGTGTTTGAGTTTGAGAAAATATGAAATATGAAGTAAATATTCGGTTTTGTACATTGCAGGCTACTGGTTGGCATGGGAATTGCGAACAGGGGTTCGCAATTGCGAACCCTTCTGACATTCCCAGCCTTCGCATTTGCGAACTTCTTGGTCGCATTTGCGATCAGGCCTGCCTAGCTAAATGTTCGCATTTGCAAACCTCATGGTCGCATTTGCGATCAGGCATGCCCAACTTAATCTTCGCATTTGCGAACCTCTTGGTCGCATTTGCGATCAGGCATGCCCAACTTAATCTTCGCATTTGCGAACCTCTTGGTCGCATTTGCGATCAGGCCTGCCCAGACCAACCTTTGCATTTGCAATGAGTAGCTCGCATTTGTGAGTTTGCATTTGCGATGTTGGCTTCACAAATGTGAAGCCTGCAGATCAGTCACACCAGCAACTTCCAAGTCCAAAAATGAAGTCCGTGGCCTATCCAAAACTCACTCGAGCCCTCGGGGCTCCAAACCAAATACACACACTACCTCAAAAACATCCTATGAACTTATCCGTGCGATCAATTGACCAAAATAACATCATATACATGGAATTAAACCTCAAAATCCATGAATTCTATCAAATTTCATAAAACATCAAAATTTTCATTTTAAGTCTGAAACACGTCAAACGAAATCCGTTTTCAACCAAACTTTACAGAAAGTGCTTAAACCATATATAAGACCTGTACCGGGCGCCGAAACAAAGATACGGGCCCGATACCATCACTTTCTAATCAGATTTCATTTTTAATTTCCTTAAATATTTTTAGAAAACAATTTTACTCAAAAATTCATTCCTCGGGCTTGGGACCTCGGAATTCGATTCCGGGCATACGCCCAAGTCACATATTTTCCTACGGACCCTCCGGGACCGTCAAATCACGAGTCCGGGTCCGTTTACCCAAAATATTGACCAAAGTGAAATTTATTCATTTTAATATCAAATCTTAGCATTTTTCACTGAATTTCATATTTAAGCTGTCCGTCTACGCGCCTGGACTACGCACGCAAATAAAGACAATTACAAATGAGGTTTTCAAGGCCTTGAGAGTACGAAATGGGTAATAAAATAGGTGATGACCCTTTGGGTCGTCACATTCTCTACCTCTAAAACAATCGTTCGTCCTCGAATGGGCAGAAGGAGGAAGTACCTAAGTCGGGAAATAAATGAGGGTAACTCTCCACTGAACACAAACAGAAGGGAAACTCTTGGATCTCAACTGACGAATCTGCCGGTCTAGAATAGCTACTGGCTCCTCATCATAATATAAGTCCTTGTCCAATTGGACAGTGCTGATGTCTAATACGTGGGCTAGATCGCCGTGATACCTCCGAAGCATGCACACATGAAAAACTGGATGTACGGCCGATAAGCTAGGGGGCGATGCAAGTCTATAAGCCACCTCTCCCACTCGATCAATAATCTCAAACAGACCAATGAACATAGGGCTAAGCTTGCCCTTCTTCCCAAATCTCATCACGCCCTTCATAGGCAACACTCGGAGCAATCGTCGCTCACCAACCATGAAAGCCACATCTCGAACCTCACGATCTGCATAACTCTTTTGCCTGGACTGAGCTATACGAAGCCTATCCTGGATGATCCTGATCTTGTCCAAGGTCTCCTGAACCAAATCTGTACCCAACAACCGAGCCTTTCCCGGCTCAAACCATCTAACCGGAGATCGTCACCGGCTACCATATAAAGCCTCATAAGGAGCCATCTGGATACTCGACTGGTAGCTGTTGTTGTAGGAATACTCTGCTAAAGGCAAGAACTGATCCCATGATCCTCCAAAGTCAATAACACAAGCTCGGAGCATATCCTCCAATATCTGAATAGTCCGCTTGGACTGTCCATCCGTCTGGGGATGAAATGCTGTGCTCAACTCCACCTGGGTGCCTAACTCTCACTGAACTCCTCCCCAGAAATGCGAGGTAAACTGCGCGCCCCAGTCCGAAATGATAGATACCGGCATACTATGAAGGCGAACAATCTCCCGGATATAAATCTANACAATATCATTCTTCATTCTACGCCACCAATAATGCTGCCGCAAATCCTGATACATCTTCGCGGCGCCCGGATGAATAGAGTACCGGGAACTATAGGCCTCCTCTAAAATCAACTCTCGAATCCCATCAACATTGGGCACACAAACTAACCCCTGCAATCTCAAAACACCATTATCATCTAAGGTCACCTGCTTGGCACCTCTGCGCTGCACGGTGTCTCTAAGGACATACAAATGGGGATCATCAAATTGTTGATCACAGATACGCTCTAATAATGAAGAACGAGCGACCGTACAAGCCAACACTTGACTAGGCTCAGAGATATCCAACCTCAAAAATCGATTGGCCAAAGCCTGAACATCCAAAGCAAGCGGCCTCTAACTGACCGGAATAAAAGCAAGACTGTCCATACTAGCTGACTTCCTACTCAAAGCATCGGCCACCACATTGGCCTTCCCCGGGTGATATAAGTTGGTAATATCATAATCTTTCAATAGCTCCAACCACCTCCTCTGCCTCAAATTCAACTCCTTTTGCTTGAATAAGTACTGAAGACTCTTATGATCCGTGAACACCTCACACGCCACGACATATAGGTAGTGCCTCCAAATTTTCAATGCGTGGACAATGGCTGCCAACTCCAAATCATGCACTGGATAGTTCTTCTCATGAATATTCAACTGCCTCGAAGTATAAGCAATGACCTTGCCATCCTGCATCAACACTACACCAAGACCAATACGGGAGGCATCGCAATAAACTATATAAGGCCCTGAACCTGTGGGCAAAACCAATACCGGTGCTGTAGTCACAGCTGTCTCGAGCCTCTAAAAGCTCGCTGCAATAGATGCGAACCCCTCCACGAACCGACGATAATAGCCTGCCAATCCCAAGAAACTCCGAATCTCTGTAGCTGATGCTGGTCTAGGCCAGTTCTTGACTGACTCAATCTTCTTCAAGTCAACCTGAATACCTTCTGCTAATACGACATGAACCAGGAATGCAACTAAACCTAACCAGAACTCACACTTCGAAACCTTTGCATAAAGCTGACTATCCTTCAGAGTTTGAAGAACCACTCTGAGATGTTTCACGTACTCCTTCTAACTGTAGGAGTATATCAATATATCATCAATGAAGACTATCACGAACGAGTCCAAATAAGGCCTGAACACTCGGTTCATCAAGTCCATAAAAGCTGCTGGGGCATTCGTCAACCCAAACGACCTGACCAAATACTCGTAATGCCCGTACCGAGTGCGAAAAGCTGTCTTAGGGACATCAGATGCCCTAATCCTCAACTGATGGTAGCCAGATCTCAAGTTTATCTTTGAAAATACCCTGGCACCCTGAAGCTGATCGAACAAATCGTCAATCCTCGGCAATGGATACCTATTCTTGATTGTAACCTTGTTCAATTTCCGGTAATCAATGCACATCCTCATCGAAACATCCTTTTTCTTCACAAACAATACTGGAGCACCCCAAGGACAAATGCTGGGCCTAATGAAACCCTTCCCAAGCAAATCCTGCAACTGTTCCTTCAACTCTTTCAACTCTGGCGGGGCCATGCAATACGGCAGAATAGAAATGGTCTGGCTGCCCGGAGCCAGATCAATGCAGAAATCAATGTCCCTGTCGGGTGGCATCCCCGGCAGGTCTGAAGGGAAGACCTTAGGAAACTCACGAACCACGGGCACCGAATCAATAGAGGGAACCTCAACACTGGAGTCGCGCACATAAGCTAAATAAGACAAACACCCCTTCTCGATCATACGTCGAGCCTTCACGTACGAAATAACACTGCGGGTAGAATGACCAAGAGTTCCTTTCCACTCCAAACGGGGCAAATCTGGCAAGGCTAAGGTCACCGTCTTGGCATGACAATCCAAGATAGCATGATATGGGGATAACCAATCCATCCCCAATATAACATCAAAGTCGACCATACCTAAGATCAACAAATCAACACGGGTCTCAAGACCCCCAATCACCACAACACAAGAATGATGGACTCGATTGACCACGATAGAATAACCCACCGGTGTAGATACATAAACTGGAACACTTAGTGGATCACTAGGCATGACCAGGTATGGTGCAAAATAAGAGGACACATACGAATACGTAGACCCTGGATCAAATAGCACTGAAGCATCTCTGTCACAAACCCGAATAGTACCTGTAATGACTGCATCTGAAGACTCGATCTCTGGCCTGGATGGAAGAGCATAACATCGGGGTTGGGCCCCACCACCCTGAACCACATCTCTGGGATGGCCGGCTGCTGGCTGGCCTCTACCTCTGACGGCTTGAGCTCCACCTCTATGACCTCTACCCCCACCTCTAGCTGGCTGGGCAGGCTGTGGAACACCTGGTGCCTGTACAATGGCACGAGAACCCTGATGCTGAGAACTACCTGATGCTCGAGGGCAAAATCTGGCAAGGTGACCCGGATCGCCACAAGTGTAACAAGACCTCGGCTGCTGAGGGAACTGAATCTGACCCTGTCGACCTGAATGACCAACCCGAAAACTCTGATGTGGCGGTGCACTGATGGGAGCTGGTGGCACACTGTAAGGCTGCTGATTAAAATAGTGCTACCTGATAACCACGACCACCTGAAGTACTGAAAAGGTCTGGGAGGATGACCTCTGCCTGAATAATCCCTGCCCCCAGGTGTGGCTCCCCTGAAACGACCCAAATGACGGGGCCTCTTGTCAGCCCCCTGACCACCCTCCTGTGACAAAATCATCTCTATCCTCCTGGCCACATTGGCCGCATCCTGGAATGATGTGTCTGTACCCGACTCTCTAGCCATCTGAAATCTGATAGGCCGGGCCAATCCCTCATTAAATCTCTGAACCCTCTCCCGATCAGTGGGAAGCATCATAAGAGCATGTCGGGCTAGAGTGATGAACCTGGTCTCATACTGAGTGACAGACATGGATCATTGCTGCAGATGCTCAAACTGTCTCCGAAGGTCCTCTCTCTGAGTAATGGGAAGGAACTTCCCCAAAAATACCTATGAGAACTGCCTCCAAGTCAAAGGTGTAGATCCAGCTGGTCTAGCTAAGAAATAGTCTCTCCACCAACTCTTGGCTGCGCCTGATAACCGAAAAGTAGCGAAGTCAACTCCGTTGGAGTCCATTATAACCATATTCCGAAAAACCTCATGGACACTGTCCAAATAATTCTGGGGGTCCTATGATTGTGAACCAGTAAAAGTAGCAGTGAATAACTTAGTGAACCTGTCCAGTCTCCACAAAGCATCTGCTGACATAGCTGCTCCCTCTGCTACCGGTGCTGCAATACTCGCTGAGCTACTCCGGCTGGCTGAGGTGTCGGAGTCTGAAACTGTGGAGCTAGCTGCTATGGCACGCGGGCGGCAGGAGTCTGGGCACCTCTCCCAGCCTGAGAGACGGCTGGTGCAGTAGGAAGAAGACCCCCTGTGCTACACTCTCTATGAGTCGGACTAGACGGACAAGGGCGTCCTGAAGCACTGGAGTATCTATGAACCCCTCTAGGACCTGAGCTGGTCCAACTAGGTCTGCCGGAACTGGGACCTCCTCGTCAGACTCGACCTGAGGGTCCTCCACTGGGTCTGCTGCTCTGCCCGGCCCCAGCCTCGGCCTCTAGCACGGTCTGGTCCTCGACCTCGACCTCGAGTACGAGTTGTAGCAGGAGTGTCAGGATGCTGGGCGGAACCAAGGGAAGCACGCGTCTTCGCCATCCGCAAGAGAATAGAATAGACACTCAATCAGTACTCAGAATTTATAGCGCACGACAGAGATGAAAAGAAATATGGAGTCATCCTAACTTTGCAACCTCTGGAGGATAAATACAGACGTCCCCGTACCGATCCCTCATACTCTACCAAGTTGTCCGTGAGTTGTGAGACCTAAGTAACCTAGTGCTCAGATACCAACTTGTCACGCCCCAAAATCCCACTGTCGGGCCGTGATGGCGTCTAACATTGAACCCGCTAGACAAGCCAATGTGTATAGCTAAACTAGCATAATAACCTCAATTTAACAGACTAAACTAAAACAATTCACAATTAATCAGCGGAAGTAAATACAGTTTTAAGCTAAGTAAAGACAATCATAATACAACGTCGCAAAATTTCCCAAAACCCGGAGTCACAAACTCATGAACTGTCTAAAAGAGTGCTAAAGACAAGTCTGAAATGAAATACATGACTGTCTCTGAAACTAGAGGAAAAATAAGTTAGAAATGAAGACATAGGGATAGGAGAGATGCCAAGGCCCTCGAACGCCAGCGGGTATACCTTGAAGCCTCTAGGATAAGCTGGAAGTCACTCCCACTAATGATGTCCTCCGGGTCCGGCTGCGAAGTCTGCACAACATAAAGAAGTGCAGGTGTAGAATCAGTACAACCAACCCCATGTACTGGTAAGCTCTTAGCCTAACCTCGACGAAGTAGTAACGAGGCTAGAATCATACTACCTAATAAACTTGTGCAGTTCACACAAATATATATATAAATATATATATATATATATATATACATATATATATATATATACATATATATACATATATGCAACAAATAAGAAATATAGGGAGGAAACAATTAATAAAGGAAGGGGAACTGCTGTGGGTAGATGACAGTTTCATATAAGAAATCTCAATAAGGAAAAGAACAACAAAGCCAGCATATCAATAAGGACAGTAATCACAAACTTGCACGGCATCACCCTTCGTGCTTTTATTCTCTTCCTCACTATGCAATGTATCTTTGAAAATACCCTGGCACCCTGAAGCTGATCGAAAAAATCGTCAATCCTCGGCAATGGATACTTATTTTTGATTGTAACCTTGTTCAATTGCCGGTAATCAATGCATATCCTCATCGAACCATCCTTTTTCTTCACAAACAATACTGGAGCACCCCAAGGACAAATGCTGGGCCTAATGAAACCCTTCCCAAGCAAATCCTGCAACTGTTCCTTCAACTCTTTCAGCTCTCGCGGGGCCATGCGATACGGCAGAATAGAAATGGGCTGGCTGCCCGGAGCCAGATCAATGCAGAAATCAATGTCCTTGTCGGGTGGCATCCCCGACAGGTCTGAAGGGAAGACCTCAGGAAACTCACGAACCACGGGCACTGAATCAATAGAGGGAACCTCAACACTGGAGTCGCGCACATAAGCTAAATAATACAAACACCCCTTCTTGATCATACGCCGAGCCTTCACGTACGAAATAACACTGCGGGTAGAATGACCAGGAGTTCCTTTCCACTCCAAACGGGGAAAATCTGGCAAGGCTAAGGTCACCGTCTTGGCATGACAATCCAAGATAGACTGATATGGGGATAACCAATCCATCCCCAATATAACATCAAAGTCGACCATACCTAAGATCAACAAATCAACATGGGTCTCAAGACCCCCAATCACCACAACACAAGAATGATGGACTCGATTGACCACGATTGAATCACCCACCGGTGTAGATACATAAACTAGAACACTCAGTGGATCACTAGGCATGACCAGGTATGGTGCAAAAGAAGAGGACACATACGAATACGTAGACCCTGGATCAAATAGCACTGAAGCATCTCTGTCACAAACCCGAATAGTACCTGTAATGACTGCATATGAAGACTCGATCTCTGGCCTGGATAGAAGAGCATAACATCGGGGGTGGGCCCCACCACCCTGAACCACATCTCTGGGATGGCCGGCTGCTGGCTGGCCTCCACCTCTGACGGCCTGAGCTCCACCTCTATGACCTCTACCCCCACCTCTAGCTGGCTGGGCAGG
Organism: Nicotiana paniculata; assembly: GCA_005239505.1. Classification (NCBI taxonomy): domain Eukaryota; kingdom Viridiplantae; phylum Streptophyta; class Magnoliopsida; order Solanales; family Solanaceae; genus Nicotiana; species Nicotiana paniculata. The sequence continues at coordinate 652 of ML339191.1, read as the reverse complement.
CTGTGGAACACCTGGTGCCTGTACAATGGCACGAGAACCCTGATGCTGAGAACTACCTGATGCTCGAGGGCAAAATCTGGCAAGGTGACCCGGATCGCCACAAGTGTAACAAGACCTCGGATGCTGAGGGAACTGAATCTGACCTTGTCGACCTGAATGACCAACCCGAAAACTCTGATGCGACGGTGCACTAATGGGAGCTGGTGGCGCACTGTAAGGCTGCTGATCAAAATAGTGCGCCTGATAACCACGACCACCTGAAGTACCATGGGAAGCCTGGAAAGCTGACTGAAAAGGTGTGGGAGGATGGCCTCTGCCTAAAGAATCCCTGCCCCCAGATGTGGCTCCCCTGAAACGACCGAAATGACGGGGCCTCTTGTCAGCCCCCTAACCACCCTCCTGTGACAAAATCATCTCAATCCTCCTGGCCACATTGGCCGCATCCTAGAATGATATGTCTGTACCCGACTCTCTAGCCATCTGAAGTCTGATAGGCCGGGCCAATCCCTCAATAAATCTCTGAACCCTCTCCCGATCAGTGGGAAACATCATAAGAGCATGTCGGGCTAGAGTGATGAACCTGGTCTCGTACTGAGTGACAGACATGGATCATTGCTGCAGATGCTCAAACTGTCTCCGAAGGTCCTCTCTC